>SNQJ01S0059883.1:0-21857 GCA_010110895.2 Picea sitchensis | reverse complement strand
AGGGGCTCTTTAGCGCACAATTAGGTCTTTGACCAGCCTCCCCACGCAGATTGAGCTCGGATTTGATGTCAAATCGACTTGGGAGCCGATCCATTAGTGGTTGGGAGGCCGACCAGCTTCATAAATGCGCCGTTTGGCAGGGGAGCGGGTTTTGCACCCCACAACCGCGCATATGCGCCCAATATACGAAGATGTTGCGCGCGCACGCTCATTTTTAGTGGGTATGCTGCGCTTTTTAATTTTTTAGCCATTTTTGTATAGTTTTTGGCCCTTTCGCTGTGCTGTGGATTTAATCCTTGTGCCATGAATGCCTGTTTTTCTGTGCTGATGATGCGGAGTTCTTGTCGTCCTGTGCGGACGAAATTTCAGTGATAACAGGTGGGGAAGGTTCCTGTTGCACCAGTTTGTCCTCTATCCTTTAGCCTGTGACCTAAACTAAAAACTGTGCGATAACATTAATAATTTGTGCATTTTGATACCACAGTATTATTCAGGTCAAAGTATAACTCCATGGGAGTAAAAATAAATTATAGGTCCTACTCACACCATTATTTGAGATCTATCCAATTGGATTCCCCTTTTCTCCCTGAGCATTGTGATACCTATCATTTTTTACCATTTTGTTTTACCCCGTGGACCCATACCCTTCCTCACACCTTTATTTCCCACTTGTCCCATTAGATTACTCTTTTTTCTCTGATCATAGTGGTATATATCACTTATTGTATTTTTTGGACCCACCCCTCCCCTAACGGATCCCACTCGCCAAGAAGAAACCAATCAGAAATTGAATAATGACGTTACTTCTATTCATATCAAAGTGGATATCATCCAGGACCAACTCAATAGCCAAATGGATGAACTCCATTCTTCTCTCAAACAATTCATGACCCAATCCCATGATCGTTTCTCCTTTGGACCAAATCCCCAATTCGAAGGTGTTGACTCTTCCAATCCTTCGACCTTTCATTACAATCATGGACCCCTGTGTTCCTAGGGTTGAGGTGAACAAATTTCATGGCTCAGATCTAATAGCCTAGGTCACTCAAATGGAACACTATATTTCCATGCATGACATTACTGATGAATTGACCAAGCTTTATTAGAGTGTTCTCTATTTGGATCTGAAACGATAGAAATGGTGGCAATGGAATGGAAATGAATGTCAAGGGAATGTTTCTTGGACACAGTTTGTTGTTGAGCTGTATGAACGCTTTGACATATACAACCACCATTTAGGCCGCTTGAGCAAGTTGAAACAGTCTAGAACAATGGAATATTTTATCATTTCCTTTGAACAATTGGATTTCGGCACAGAGGGTATGACTGATGCCTTCTTTCAAGAATGATTTATTAGTGTCCTCAAGGATGAAATTTGATCCTAGTTCCTCATGTCTCACCCCCAGACTTGGTTGGAAGCAACTAAATGCGCCCAGGAGGCACAACATGTCATCTTTGCCAAAAACAAGAAATCTACTTTTATTCCCTATCCTAGGCCCACCAATCCTTCCCCTCTGACCACTCCTCTCAAGGTACAAAAATTAACACCGACGGAAATGGTTGAATGCCAACTCAAGTGTCTTTGTTATAATTTTGATGAGAAATACTTTCATGGGCACAAGTGTAAAGAACATAAAAAATTTATGGCCATTTCAAAGGATATTGTCGATGAAGATGTTAAGGTTTCACCCGAGGAAACGCTACACCAAGAAAATGATCTTATGTTTCCCTATGATCCCGCCAAAGTTGAACCACTAATTTTGTTGAATGCTCTCACTATTTTTTCTTCTCCCCAAACCCTAAAGTTTATTGGTTACATTAAGCACAAAAAAATCATCATCCTAGTTGGCGGTGGAAACACTCATAATTTCATTCATTGTCACCTTGCCAAAGAAATCAATTTCTATATCCATGTTTTCAACAATATTCAAATCGTTATTACCAATGGCGGTTCCATGAAATGTGGGGGGAGTTGTGAAAATGTGTGCCTACAAATTGGTCAGTATAACTTGAAATATCACATGTTTTCTATTGACATGGGTGGTTGTGACATTGTGCTTGGTGTTGAATGGATATGCACTATGGGCCACATAACCATGTATTTTAAGGATTTAACCATGTAATTTCAAAAATAAATACAACAATATAAATTCCAAGGCATTATCACAGGCTCGTCGAAAATCATCAGTTCTCCCCGCATGGAAAAGTTACTAAAAAAAGGTCATTATGGCATCGTTTCCCAACTCCATTCCATTCAATTATTTTAGACACCCTTTGTGCACCTCAACCTTCAATTTATCATTTTCAAACATCACACTATTTTCCAAACTCCCCAGGGCCTCCCCCCCTCCTGTGATGACCATGAACATTCCATTCCTTTAATCCTAGGTAGTCTTCCTCCCAATGTTCTCCCTTATCGTCATCCCTTTGATCAAAAAAATGAAATTGAGAAAATTGTGCAAGAATTGCTAGAAGCGAGAGTTATATGTCCCACTACTAGCCCCTATTCTTAATTTGTAGTCATGGTCCTCAAAAAGGACAACACTTGGCACATGTGTCATAATTTTTTTTCCCTCAACAAACTTACCATCGAGAACTCCCATTCCTATCATAGATGACCTTCTGGATGAACTCAGTGGGGCTCAATATTGTACCAAACTTGACCTTTGTTCTGGCTACCACCATATATGTATGAAAGAGGAAGACGTTCCCAACACTGCATTTTGCACTCATGAGGGATAATATGAGTTCTTGGTCATGCCCTTTGGATTCTGTAATCCCCCCTCCACTTTTCAAAGTCTCATGAATCATGTATTTCTCCCTTTCCTCTATCACTTTGAGTTAGTATTCTTTGATGGTATTCACATCTATAGTAAAATGTGGCCAACCCATCTCACCCATGTGGATCAAGTTCTCCATCTCCTCTCCAAGCACCAAATTTTCCTCAAACAGTATAAATGTTCTTTTGGAATCATTGAAGTTGAGTACGTGGGTCATATTGTTGGCAAGGATAGTGTAAGGGTGGATCCTAAGAAAACTAAAGCTATGTAGAATTGGCCTCGCCCTAAAACTCTTAAAATCCTACGTGGTATCCTGGGTTTAATGGGATATTATAGTATTTTGTTCATAATTATGGAAATTTTTTGGCTCCCCTAACAACTCTCCTTAAAAACAATGCTTTCAGTTGGACTCCAACAACTAACCAATCCTTCCAAGCCTTGAAAGAATCTATGTGCACTACTCTTGTACTGGCCCTCCCTGACTTCACCAAGACCTTTGTTGTGGAATGTGATGCATCTGGGAGAGGAATCGGGGTAGTCCTCATGCAATATGGATGACCTTTGGATTTTGCCAAAAAATAGTTTTCAGAGCCATATTTGGGCTAATCGATCTATGAAAAGGATATGTTGGCTATTTTTCATGTAGTGGATCTATGGCACCCTTATCTATTGTGACAACGCTTCCAAATTAAAATGGACCATCAAAGGCTCAAATACTTCTTGGAACAATGAATTTCATCCCCAGAGAAAAAAAAGTGGGTGACCAATTTGTTTGGATATGATTATGAGATAATTTACAAAAAGGGAAAAGAAAATGTGGTGGATGGTGCTCTTTCCAGGAAATATGAAGAAGAAGGGTCCACCTTTTCCCTCTCATTCATTGTCGCATATTGGCTTCCAGATTTTATCTAGGAATGGTTGCAAGACCCAAACATTTCTAGCCTAATCGAAAAACCACAACATGATCCACAAGATTCTCTAGGGTACTCTTGGCACAATGAAGAGTTTCACTATAAAGGTCACTTGTATTTAAGAAAAAAATCGGCCCTTAAATCCACGGTTCTCTCTAAATTTCATGCTTCACCTATAGTTGTACATTTAGGTTTTACCAAAACTTATGAATGGGTCAAACATTATTTCTTCTGGGATGATATGACATGAGACATCCACACCTTTGTGTCTGAATGTGATACCTCTCAATGTAATAAGGGCGAGACTTTCAAAACTCCTAGCACACTCCAACCACTTCCCATTCCACCTACTATTTGTATGGATATTTATATGGATTTCATTGTTGTCTTACCCAAATTATGCAATATTTTAGTCATCATGGTGGTAGTGGATCATCTTTCCAAATATGCTCATTTTTTTGTTCTTCAACACTCATTCACCGCATCCATAGTGGTTCATTTTTTTATGGATAATAACTTCAAACTCCATGGCATGCCTCATTCTGTTGTTTTTTTATCGTGATATAACTTTTACCAACAATTTTTGGCAAGAATTGTTTAGGCTCTAAGGCACCCAATTGCATCTTATCACAGTCAATCATCCCCATATTGATGGCCAAACCAAAGTGGTCAAAAAGTGTTTGGAACAATATTTGAGGTGTTTTGCGTTTGAAAGACAACATCAGTGGGTCCAGTGGTACCATTAGTTTAACAATGGTACAACACCTCTTACCATATGGCCACTCACATGACTCCCTTTAAAGCAGTCTACAGATAGAAGCCACCATTGGTTCTCCCATACATGTTGGGTATCTCCAAGGTTGAGGAGGTTGTCCGCAATCTTACAGTCTGCATTACCATTATCCATACTCTCAAAGAAAATTTGTTTATGGCTCAGAACCACATGAAGAAACAAGTAGATCAAGGTCGTTCTAAATGTCAATTTTCTCAAGGGGACTAGGTGTTTCTCCATCTACAATCATACAAGCAAAATTCACTAAAGTCCCAACAGTGTCATAACATTTTCCCCAAATTTTATGGTCCTTATACCATTCTCAAATGCATGGGGCCAGTGGCCTATCATTTATCTTTTCCTAGTCACTTGTTGGTCCTTGACCAATTTTTGGGAGATCCTTGGTCAAGTTTGTCCTATTTTGGACTTCGAAAGCCTGTCAAAGGCAGAGCGCAAGATGAAGAAGAGATTGCGGGATCTCGACCCTTTTTTGGGTCCTTTTTGGGATTTGGGAATATGTAACGGGTATGGGAATTTCAGCCCATGGGTTTACCCATGCTTAGGCCTATTTTGTATGTATAAATAGAAGGATAGGCAATGTAAGAAGTAGTTGTGCAAGTTGGCTAAGTGATAAGAGTTGGATCTATGTGATCAAGAATTGTAAGGCTTTGTGCATACTGTGTGAGACTTGCAAAGCTAAGTTAAATTCATTGTAAGAGACTATAGAAGGTTGTGTGCTTAGATCTACTTGGGGAAGGAGGATCTAGGGAGATGAAAAAATCTCCTGTCCCATCAAGATTAAGGTTTCTGTAGCTCTGTGCATGTATTTGATTGAAGAAGCTAATAAAGAAGAAGAGTTGGTGGACGTAGTCCTAGGGTGGGGGTGAACCATGTATATGCTGTGTTTCTTTTCTTTGTGCAATGTGTTGGTACACTTTTGTGTTATCTGCTAAGTGATTTGATCTAGATAGATAGATCTTTTTATGGTTTGTGCTTATGATAAATCTGGATGCTAGATCTAACCTCTGTGAACTTTCTTAGTGCTTTAATATGTTAGATCTGATCTAATTCCTTATGCTAAGTGCTTAGATACATTATATCTAGGTGAATGCTATGATGCTTTGTTTTATCTGCAGAGTAGGTATTGGTTAGATATTGATGAAGGTTTACTACTAAGTGCTCTTTTAAATACTAGAATCACGGATCTGTGTCCCAGCTAAGGTTGCAGACATCTGAGTCCTGCAACCACCCCTGCCTCTACCTAGGGTGAGACTTCATCTTCTTCACAGGTGTTGCCGAAAGGGCTGGTAGTTAGGGTTTTTTTGGTGCGTTGTTGTAGCGTTGAACCCTGGGTCTTCCCCTGTGCCAAAAAATGGTTTTGTTGCCAGGACCTGCAACTATGATTATTGGGAACTAAGAAAGGAGAAGCTTTGTGCAAAGATCCGACCTGAAACTGTGATTGTTGGGAACTGAGAAAGGAGAATCTTTGTGCAAATATCCGACCTAAAATTTTGAAAGCTCTGTACATAGATCTGTCTCTCTAGTGCACATTACTCTACTTAGTTTGTGAATCTCTGTGCTAAATAAAATAAGTTTGATCTGAATAAAAGAGGTAAGATCCGAAAGTTTGTGCTCTGAGAAAGGTAAAAGTGAGAATTCTTGATTAAAATAGGTAAGATCTGCAAGCTCTGTGCTCTGATAAAAGTAAGAATAGTGAGAAGTTTTATATTTGAAAGCTTTGTGCTCTGTAGAAGTAAGACAAGTGGATTTTTTTTTTCTAAAGTATGGATCTAGGTATGTTTGATAGATTTTTTCCTAGCTTGAAAAGTAGGGCACTAGTAGATGAAAGAAGGTTTGATATATGTAGATCTGATAATAATAGTGAAAGATATGTTATACCTATGCATAAAAAGAATGTTGGACTAACAAGTGGATGAAGGATCCTAGAAAGATTTTTTTGCAGGTTAGTTACCATGATCCTAGTGCACAGCTCAGGAAAGGCTGGGAATCATTTAAAAGAAAGAGAGGATTAACCCTCTGTTACAGTTGCAGAAAACGAGGACATATTGCTAAGGAATTCTTTGGGAGAAGACCTAGTTGTATTTTTTGTAAATCTATGGACCATGAAGTATTGGATTTCCCTAGAATGATTGCTAAAGTTGAAAGAATGAATCTAAACCAAGAAAACCCTAAGGTAGATCCAGAAACTAAGATTATGGAAGAATCCTAGAAAGAATAAGAGAAAGTATCATTACAGATAAGAGAAACCTTGAATGACCACCGACATGTCATACTATCAGAGATCTTCAAAGAAAAAGAATGCATTGAAGCAATATTAGGAGACTTTGACGTTGACTGTGTTCTAGATGAGGAAACATAGGTGAATGTTATGACAGAAAGAACTTGGGAACTTTTAGGAAAGCCTACTATGGTTCCTTCACTGGGAGGAATATGACTATTAAGAGGAAAACCTATAACCCTATGTGGAAATCTTGCTCAGATACCTGTGAATGTCAATGGAACTTCGATAGAAAAATATTTTGAGATCATTAAATTTATTGAGGACAACGATCCATTTACCATGTTACTAGGAATACCTTGGATTGAAAGAGATCAAGCCAGAAGGAAGGAAGAAGAAGAAGTCTTAGAGCAAAAGAAGCAAGAGTTAAAATATTTTATAACTAAAAGGATCGAACACTTAATTGAAGAATAGATCGATGATATCTAACATCAATGACGTAGATATCAAAGTTGCAAGAATACTAGAATACTCACAGGAGATTGAAGTACATATTCTAGATAAAGAAGAAGTATTACCCTTGAATCCTGGGAAAGAATCTCAACAGTTCGAAGTGACTGTGCCAAAAGAAGATAAGAATCAGAATGGGAAAATGAATACCGAGATGAAGCTCACTAGAAAGAAGGCTAGAAAACTAAGTAAATAGAGAGCTAAGATCGAAAAGTTGCAGAAAGATCCAGAAGGAACCTCGCAGAAGAAAAATTTACAAACTTGGAGCTTTGCTAGGATATCAACACAGCGACACATGGCACTTCGCCATGGAAAAACAATATATTTGTTGCAAACATTATAACCATTAGACTAACGCTCCAAATGGGTAGAAAGACATTTATGACCAGACAGCTCGCCATCGGACCATTGGGACCGTGCCATAACGGACAGAACAGAGTTCATGAAGGCTTCATACTCATTTCAAGAAACCCGTTGCCGAGTTACCTATTTATCCCGTTACGCCATGCACCGAGAAGACTTTTTCTAACCAAGAAATTGAGCCCGCAGACTAAGTTGATCCTGTACAGTGATCATCACATTGTTTCCATGTATTCCATCACAGTGTCTAAGTTAATCTGAACCCAATCTAGTTAATCCTGAGAATGTATGTCCGAGGAGCTCAACGTAGTTGTTGGCCCTTGACCAAGTTTTGGAAGATTCTTGGTCATAGTGACCTATTTTGGGACTTCGACAGCCTGTTGAAGGAGGAGTGCAAGACGAAGCGAAGATCATGGGATCTCGACCCACTTTTGGATCCTTTTTGGGTTTTTGGGAATATGTAATGGGAATGGGATGTTGGCCCATGGGTTTACCCATGTTTAGGCCTATTTTGTATGTATAAATAGAAGGATAGGTAATGTAAGAAGTAGTTGGAGTCGAATTTGAATCGACATCTATGTGATGTATGCTAAGTGCAAGTAGGGTTTTGTAAGTGCTTTGTGCATGACTATGAGAGACTTGCAGAGCTAAGTGCAAGTGCTTGTAATAGATAGCGGAAGGCTTAGTGCTATAATGCAAGGAAGAAGGATCTAGCGAGCTACATAGATCTTCTGTCCTATTCATAGTAAGTGTTTTGATGGCTTTGACTGAAGACAATAAAGAAGAAGATTTGGTGGACTTAGCCCCAGGGTGGGGGTGAACTACGTAAGCATTGTGTTGTCTTTCTTTGTGCTTGTCTTAATGTGTTTATGTCTTCTTTTTCTAAGTGATTTAAGATGATTAAATAGATCTTCTTATGCTTAGTGCTAATGATATGTGAGAATATTATATCTGATCCATATGAATAATCTTAGTGCTTGATCTAATAGATCTGACCTATCTATTGATGCTAAGTTATTAAGTATGTTATAACAATGTGAACGCTGTGAAGCCCTGTTTTATCAACGAAGTGATTAATGATTATATATTGAGGAACTGGCGGTGCTAAGTGCTTTATTAAGTAGTACAATCATAGATCTGTGTCCTAGAGAAGGTTGCAGACACTTGAGTCTTACAACCACCCCTGCCTCTACCTCAGGTGAGACTTCATCTGCTTCGTAGGTGTTTCTGAAAGGGCCGGTAGTTAGGGATTTTTTGGTGTGTCGTTGTAGCGTTGAACCCAGGGTCTACCCTATGCCAACAAATGGTTCTGTTGTCGAGATCTGAAACTGTGATTATTGAGAACTGAGAAAGAAGAAGCTATGTGCAAAGATTCGACCTGGGATTGTGAAATATCTGTGCGTAGATCTGTGCTCTATTGCGTAGTGTCCTACTCGATTTATAAATATATGTGCTAAAGAAGGAAACTCGATCTGAAGAAAGGAGGTCAGATCTGAAGGAAAGAAGCAAGATCTAAAAGCTTTGTGCTCTAAGAAAGGTAAAAGTGATAATTTATGATTAAAAGAGGTAATATCTGCAAGCTTTGTGCTCTGATAAAGGTAAGAATAGTTAAAAGTTTTAGATCTGGAAGCTTTGTGCTCTATATAAGTAAGATAAGTGGAAATTTTTGTTTCTAGATTATGGATCTAGGTATGTTTAATAGAGTCTATCCTAGTTTGAAAACTAGGGCATTAATAGATGAAATAAGGTTTGATATGAGTAGATCTGTTAAGAATAGTGAAAGATATGTTATACCTATGCATAGAAAGAATGTTTGGACTAACGAATGGATGCAGGATCCCATGAATAATTTATTGCAGGTTAGCTCCTATGATCCTAGTGCATAGTACACAAGAGGTTGGGGATCATTTAAAAGAAAAAGAGGATTAACCCTCTGTTACAGTTGCAGAAAACTGGGACATATTGTTAAAGAATGCCCGGGGAGAAGACCTAGTTGTCTTTGTTGCAAAGCTATGGACCATGAAGTGGTTGATTTCCTCAGAATGATTGCTAAGATTGAAGGAATGAATCTGAATCAAGAAAACCCTAAGGCATCTCTAGAGGCTATAGCAGAACCCCAGGAAGAATCAAAGAAAATATTTCTACAGATGAGAGAAACCTTGAATGACCACCGACATGTTAGGTTATCAGAGATCTTTAAAGAAAATGAATGCCTTGAATAAAGAATAGGAGACTTTGACATTGACTATGTTCTATATGAGGAAACATGGGTGAATATCATGACAGAGAGAACTTGGGAAGCTATAGGAAGGCTTGCTATGATTCCTTCATTAGGAGGACTACGGTTATTCAGAGGAAAACTGGTAAACCCGTGTGGAAGGCTCGCTCAAATACCTATGACCGTCAATGGAACTTTGACAGAGGAATATTTTGAGATTATTCAATTTATCGAGGACAACGCCCTGTTTACCATGTTAATCGGAAAACCTTGGATTGATAGAGCTCAAGCCAGACGAAAGGAAGAAGAAGTTTTGGAGCAGAAGAAACAAGAATGAAAAGATTTCATGACCAGAAAGATCTCACAATTGATTGAAGAACAGGAGAACAAATTGAAGCTATTTGACAATAGAGACTCTGATGTCGAAGCTGCAAGAACACCAGAAGACCCATAGAAGACTGAAGTACTTACTCTAGATAAAGAAGAGGTATTACCCCTGAATCCTAGGAAAGAATCTCAACATCGCACAGTGACTATGTTAAAATAAGATAAGAATTAGAATGGAAAAAGACATACCGAGTCAAAGATCATTGGAAAGAAGGCTATAAAGATAAGTAAGAAGTGGGCTAAGATTGAAAAGTTACAGAAGATTCCAGAGGGAACTTCGCAGAAAGAAAATTTGTGGAAATGGAACTTCGTCGGGATATCAGAACAACGACACATGGTACTTTGCCAGGGCAAATAAATATAGCCTTTGGGGATGATATATCCATTTGACTCTCACTCCAAACGGGTCGAAAAGAATTTACAGCTCGACACCAAACTGTTGGACTGCACCATAACTGACAGAACAAGAGTTAATGAGGCTTCATACCCATTACAAGCGAACCATTTCTGAGTTGCCTACTTATCCCGTCGTGCCATGCACGAAGAACACTTTTGCTAACTAAGAGTTTGAGCCCGCAGACTAAGTGAATTGTATATAGTGATCATTGCACTATTGTTGTTTGTTCTAGTGTCATATCTAAGTTCATCATGACCCCGATAATTTTAATCTCGAGCGTGTATGTCCGACGAGCTCACCGCAGTTGAAGAATCAGTAACAAAAGTTCTCCTCGAATTAATGACTGAAAGATTCATGTCAGAGAGAGGAGTGTCTATAGGTGTAAAAACATCTTTGACGAGAGGGCTACCAACCTCTCCATCCATTGCTCGAGCCGATCCATCTCGACGAGTAGATGAAAAGTGAACTAAGTATAGGGATGATCTCGCCAATGCTAAGCTAATACTGAGTATACTACCCACCTATCTACCCCTATGAGCGACGCAATAAATCGAGACAGTGTGCCTAGAGATTTTGAGTATGCCTTGGTCACTACGTACCTCCCAAAGGGGATACGCGCAGTTCACGCCGACCAAGATAAAATTGCAGCGTTGAAGTTTAGTGACTTCAACCTCAGAGATAGGAAGGTCTATAGCATGCTCGCCCCACATAACTATCTGACCAAAAAAAAAGGAAAGAATTCAAAGATAATTCCTCAATCATGGACCCATAATGTCACACAGTCCACACTGCTCAACGTCATGAAGATCCCACACTTCGGAAGGCACCAAGAAGTGAATGCATGCGTCAAAATTCTATTGTCCTGCTACCATGGTGGATGTTTATGGTTAAAATTATGTATCACAATGGATCCGACATTGATCAATCAGATCACAGGGCTAAGCATGCAAGGCCCTGATCCACAAGATTTTTACCTAGGAAAATACATGGATTGCGCTCTTGCACAAAATATTAAAGACACCTATGGAGATTTCGAGAAGGGCACGCAAGGCTACAAGGTAGCTTCTATCCAAAGCGACGTAGTGCACCTCCCCTGCCAATTGATTGCAGGAAATTTGGTGCGAAAGAATTGACCCACCCAAGTCACTAGTTTCATAGTCGACCTCGCAGGGAAGTGCGCAAAAGGACTTCAGATGAATTGGGTGAAGTACCTGGTAAACCAGTTGGAACTAGATTGCAAGGAAGCGTAAGATCAGGGATACAAATTCCACTTCAACTCGCTTCTTATACTGATCGCTTTCATCGTATGGGAGATGTTGGAAGGTGCAAAATTCTCGGACATCGAGCTCTTTGAACCTCTGGCTGCAAAGTTCATTATGCTATGGTACTCTAGCGACATGAACAAAAAATGATAGTCGAATGCTGCGTTCCATACATATTACAACCAGTTGAAGACACTCATCCAATCTAAGCTGCATATAAACTCGAACACTCTCCATCGTTTCAGACCTTTAATGAATTTCAGTGTGGACCACCATTTCATCTATATCACAGCACGAGCTGACGAACACAAGGAACAATTGTAGTCTTACTACAAGCTAACGGAGGAGGACTTGGAGGATATCACCAAGGATTGGTTGGTAGACCTCCTCATTCCAGCAGATCCTGAGGAGATGTCTGACTTAGACAGTTCATAAGAAACGCATGATACACCTGGACCTAGAAAGATAAATAAGACTGAAGAGGTCCATGATTTAGACAGTGCATCCATAAAGACCTCTTCCATCTTAGCAGAGCAAGGAGGATACGGTGGAGAGATAGATGGCGCAGAATTTGAACAGAAGAAAGGCGAGGTTACACCTCCTAGAGACAAGGAGGACCCATCAAAGAAAAGGAAGGTTTCCCCATCGAAACCCCCATCCCAGAAGGAAGTGAAAGAAAGGACCAAATTTGAGACCACCCTCACCTCAGATGACTTCGAATTCATCGTCGCAGCACTGAACGATGCTTCGCTGGAGATAGCATAGAAGCAAGAAGCTAAGAAGGAGGAGGTGTTCATTCGGATTAAGGATGAGCTCCAAGGGGTTCAACAGGCATTACAGTCCAGCCACGCAGTTTCCACTGCACCTCTGTTAGTAGGAACAACAAAATTAGGTGTTAGCAAGGAACAATTTCTTGTTGAGAAACTCAAAGTAAAGGAAATGGTTCATAGAGCACTTCGCTCTGTGACAATTGTCAAAGTAACGACCGAAGAACAAGTTCCACAACAGGTGGCACAACTTGAAGAGGTAATCCAGTAGCTCCAACAATGCATAGCAGACTTGGAGCTCCACACTGTGCCCAAGACCCCTCAAGATATAAGAGACCTAAGGGAGGCAACTTCCCACAGCGCAGTTGACAGATTAAAATCTCTTGCTTTGGAATGCAAGAAACTAAGCAACCGGAGCACCCAGACATATGAGAACCTCACTGAGAACCTAGAGTTACAGGCTTTGGAGTCACAAATCAAGGAAGCAAAACAACACGCAGACACACTACAAGCGCAGCTAAAATCCCTGCCAGCCATAGAAAGAATGAAGTGGTCTCAAGAGAAACACACTGCCCAACAAAAAATGCATACAATTCAAAGAAAAGTGATGGAAGTTACTCAACAACTTCAACCAGTAAAGATAAGGCATGCCAGTTATTCACAGAGGTTGAAAGCCGAGGAGCAGAGCTAGAAAAGGTTGTCATTGCAGCAGAACAATGCCTAGAAGGGCCCGTGAATGACACAATGATCTAGGAATTCATCGAGAAAGAGGCCATAGCACAACAGCAGGTCGAAGCAACTCAAGACAAGATCAAGGCCTTCAAAGCAAAACTGGTCAGATCAGTGTGACTCGGGATGAGTCATAGGTGAGTGTTGGGGGCCTGTTGGCCCTTGACCAAGTTTTGGGAGATTCTTGGTCATAGTGACCTATTTTGGGACTTCAACAGCCTGTAGAAGGAGGAGCGTAAGATGAAGCAGAGATCACGAGATCTCGACCCACTTTTGGATCCTTTTTAGGTTTTGGGGAATATTTAATGAGAATGGGATGTCGGCCCATGGGTTTACCCATGTTTAGGCCTATTTTGTATGTATAAATAGAAGGATAGGCAATGTAAGAAGTAGTTGGAGTCGAATTTGAATCAACATATATGTGATGTATGCTAAGTGCAAGTAGGGTTTTGTAAGTGATTTGTGCATGACTATGAGATACTTGCATAGGTAAGTGCAAGTGGTTGTAACAGATAGCGGAAGTCTTAGTGCTGTAATGCAAGGAAGAAGGATCTAGCGAGCTGCGTAGATCTTCTGTCCTGTGGGAGTAAGGGTTTTGATGACTTTGTGCTTGTAACCGATTGACTGAATACAATAAAGAAGAAGAGTTGGTGGATGTATCCCCAGGGTGGGGGTGAACCATGTAAACACTGTATTGTCTTTCTTTGTGATTGTCTTAATGTGTTTATGTCTTCTTTTGCTAAGTAATTTAAGATGATTAGATAGATCTGCTTATGCTTAGTGCTAATGATATGTGAAAATATTAGATCTGATCCATATGAATATGCTTAGTGCTTGATCTACTAGATCTGACCTATCTATTGATGCTAAGTGCTTAAGTAAGTTATAACAGTGTGAATGCTACGATGCCCTGTTTTATCAGCGAAGTGATTAATGATTATATATTGCGGAATTGACGGTGTTAACTGCTTGATTAAGTAGTATAATCATAGATCTGTGTCCCAACTAAGGTTGCAAACACCTGAGTATTGCAACCACCCCTGCCTCTAAGTCGGGTGAGACTTCATCTTCTTTGCAGGTGTTGCCGAAAGGGTCGGTACTTAGGGCTTTGTTGGTGCGCCATTGTAGCGCTGAACCCTGGGTATGCCCCTGTGTCAACAACAGTCGAATAATATATGATAGAAGTACTCCTCGACCTGATGACTGAAAGAGTCATGTCAGAGAAAGGATTATCTGTAGGTGTACAGGCTTCATCCACATGAATAATGCAAGCATCTTCGTCGACTGCTCGGGGAGCTAGACCATCCCAAACATCAGATGAAAAGAGAACCAAGCACAGGGATGATCTAGCGAATGCCAAATTGATCCCGACAATATTACCCACCTACATACCACCTTTGAGTGGCGCAGTAAATCAAGATAGCATGCCTAGATATTTTGAGTACACCTTGGTGACTGCAAACCTCCCGAAGGGGATCCACGCAGTTCGAGCATACCAAGACAAGATTGGAGCGTTGAAATTCAACGACTTCAACCTCGACAACCAAAAAGTCTATAACATGCTTTCTCCACATAATTACTTGACCAGAATGAAAGGGAAGAACTCAAAGATCATCCCTCAACAATGGACCCATAACCTTGCGCAGTCCACCCTGCTGAACGTCATGAAGATCCCACACTTTGGAAGACACCAGGAAGTGAATTCCTGTGTCAAGTTGTTTCTTTCTTGTTACCATGGTGACTATTTTTGGCTATACCACTGTATCATAGTTGATTCGATGTTGATCAATCGGATCATAGGGTTGAGTATGCAGGGACCTGATCCACAGGATTTTTATCCAGGAAAATCCATGGATCACGCTCTAGCACAGAAGATAAAGGACACCTACGATGATGTAGAGAATGGGATGCGAGGCTACAAGGTAGCTTCTATCCAGAGTGGTGTAGTGTGCCTTGCCTGTCAATTGATTACAGGGAAGTTAGTATGAAAGAACTAACCTACCCAAGTCACTAGCTTTGTAGTCGACCTCGCAGGGAAGTGTGTGGAAGGCCTACAAATGAACTGGGTGAAGTACCTGGTGAATCAGTTGGAACTCGACTACAGAGAAGAAAAAACCAAGGTTACAAATTCCATTTTAGTTGGCTTTTGATCCTTATCGCATTCATCGCCTGGGATATGCTGGAAGGTGCGACCTTCCCTGACATCGAGACATTTGAGATGTTGGCCACAAAGTTCAGTACACTTTGGTATTCCAGCGATATGAACAAACAATGACAGTCAAATGTTGTTTTTCATACCTACTACAATCATCTGAAGAGAGCCATCCAATTCGAGCCTTGCATGACTCCAAACACTCTACACCAGTTCCATCCTTTGATGAAGTTCAGTGCAGATTGACATTTCATTTATATTATAGTGTGCACTGATGAACATAAGAAACAACTTCAGTCCTACTACAAGATGACAGAGGAGGAACTGGAGGATATTACAAAGGAATGGTTTGCTGACTTCCTTATCTGCGCCAACCCCACAGAGATATCCAACATCGACAGCCCAGAAACTGCGCAGGATACACCCAAACCAAGAAGTACAAAGAAGACTGAAGAGGTCCAAGGATTAGATAGTGAATTCGTGAAGACTGCTTCCATATAAATAGAGAAAGGAGGTGATGGCGAAGAGTTAGATGAAAAAGAAGTCGAACATAATCAAGGATATGAGTTTGATCCCCTGATGAAGAGGAAGGGTTCACCTATGAAACCTTCTTCCCAGAAGAAATCAAAAGCTTCCATGACCAAGATGTAGACTATCCTCACCTATGATGACTTTGAATTCTTCATAGAAATCCTGAACGATGCTTCACTGGAAATAGAAGACAAACAAGAGGCCAAACATGAAGCAATGTATGATAGGATTGAAATCGAACTCTGAGGGGTACAACAGGCACTACACTCTAGCTGCGCAGTATCCACTATGCCTCTGCCATTGGGAACACCAGAGATGGGAGACGAGCCAACCCAACTCCACCAATTAGATGATATAGCCAAAGCTCACCTTCGATGAGAAAAACAGGAAACAGACCAAGCCACCCAGGCTTTGATGCATGTCCAAGGAGTACGTGTAGAACAACGTCGAGCTGCAGAACAGGAAAATATTTCCCTCCAAGCGAAGTTTGATGAAGAAAAAACATAGATACAACAAGGAAAATAACAGTTGCTCGCCGAGAAACTCGAAGTAAAGTAAGCGGTCAACATAGAACTTCACTCTATGAAAGTCATAGAAATAAAGGCAGAAAATCGATTTACACAGAAAGTAGAGCAGCTTGAAGAAGTGATCCAGCAACTACAATAACACATCGCAGACTTAGAACTATGTGCAGTGTCGTAGACCCCACAGGATGTGAAGGACCAAAGAGAAGCAATTTCTAGGAGCGCAGTTGAGATACTAAAGGCCCTTGCTATGGAATACAAGAAACTGAGTGATCGCAGTGCCCTGACATACGAGCGACTCGCTAAGAGTCTATAATTAAGAGCACTAGATCCGTATCTCCAATAGGCGAAGTATCAAGCCGAAACAATACAGGCACAGTTGAAGCTCTTGTCATCTATGGAAAGAATAAAGAGATCTCAAGAGAAACACACCTCTCATCAACAGATTCATGCTATTCAGAGCAGAGTTATGGAAGTAACTTAGAGACTCCAACCCGTGCAAGATAAGGCATACCAATTGTTCACAGAAGTTGAAGGCTTAGGAGCAGAAATAGAGCAGGTTATTAATGCAGCTGAACAATGCCTGGAAGGACCTGTGAATGATGTAGTCATCCAAGAGTTTGTTGAACAAGAGGTCATAGCACAACAACAAGTCGAAGCATCTCGAGCCAAGATCGAGGCTTTCGAGGAAAAACTCCCTACATCAAAGTGACTCGGGACGAGTCACAGGTGAGTGTTGGGGACCTGTTGGCCCTTGACCAAGTTTTGGGAGATCCTTGGTCAAGTTAGACCTATTTCGGACTTCGACATCCTATCAAAGGCGGAGCACAAGATAAAGCAGAGATCATGGGATATCGACCCCTTTTTGGGTCCTTTTTGGGATTTGGGAATATGTAACGGGTATGGGAATGTCAACCCATGGGTTTACCCATGATTAGGCCTATTTTGTATGTATAAATAGAAGGCTAGGCAATGTAATAAGTAGTTGTGCAAGTTGGATCTGTGTGATCAAGAATTGTAAGGCTTTGTGCATACTGTGTGATACTTGCAAAGCTAAGTGCAAGTCATTGTAAGAGACTTTAAAAGGATGTGTGCTTAGATATACTCGGGGAAGGAGGATCTAGAGAGTTGCACAAATATTTTGTCCTATGTGGAGTAAGGTTTATGTGGCTCTGTACATGTATCTGATTGAACAAGATAATAAAGAAGAAGAGTTGGTGGACGTAGCTCCAGGCTGGGGGTGAACCATGTATATGTTGTGTTGCTCTACTTTGTGCAATGTGTTGGTATACTTTTGTGTTATCTACTAAGTTCTTTGATCTATATAGATAGATTTGTTTATGCTTTATGCTTATGATAAATCTGGATGCTAGATCTGACCTCTGTGAACTTTATTAGTGCTTGAATCTGTTAGATCTGATCTAATTCCTTATGCTAAGTGCTTAGATACATTAGATCTGGGTGAATGTTGCAAGGCTTTGTTTTATCTACAAAGTAGATATTGGTTAGATATTGATGAAGTTTTACTGCCGAGTTCTCTGTTAAATACTAGAATCACGGATATGTGTCATAGCTAAGGTTGCAGACATCTAAGTCCTGCAACCACCCCTGCCTCTACCTTGGGTGAGACTTCATCTTCTTCGCAGGTGTTGCCAAAAGGGCCGGTAGTTAGGGTTTTGTTGGTGCGTTGTTGTAGCGTTGAACCCTGGGTCTGCCCCTATGCCAACATCACTCCAAGATACATCTTGTTTTTCATGTCTCATGCCTAGAGAAAGTGATTGCACCAAGTGCCACACCCAAACTAGTCTACCAGAATTGGATGAAGAAGGTTTTGTTTGGTTGCAGCCACAAGTAGTATTGAACCAACCCAAGTGTCATCTCCATCAGTGCACCATCCAAGAAATATTAGTTCAATGGAAGGATACTACACCAAAAGGTGCCACCTAAGAGCTAAAAACCATTCTATAATAATTTCCTCATCTTAAGCCTTAAGGAAAAGGCTCGTTTTCAAGGGGGAGGGAATTTTAGGGACCTAACCTCCCTAACCCCTCACGTAGATATAATAATATATTTTCCATGTAATAAATGTCGACATTAGTTAATAAGGCCTATTTAATAAATGTGAACAATTTAGTGTAAGAAGACCTAATAGAAGCTTCTTCTTATAGAAATATCTTCCTCTATAATGTTCTTTATAAGATATAATTAGTATAAATAAGAGTAGGAGGCATGAGAAAGCTTTGTCTTGATATTTATTGTAATAGATATCTTCTCGGTTGGAAGTTTCCCCCTCAAAGTTTGAACACTAGTTTCTTTCAATAAAGGTATTATTGTTGGTATTGTTATTCTCAATATTGTATTGTTCCATCGTTATTTTCTAAATATTTTTCTTTCTGCATATTACATTACGTCTGGTACCTTACAGAAGATGGCACTTTGATATTTGGAATTATTTAAATACATGGTGTATGTTGTTTCCTGAATTCTTCCCTCTTAAAACAGAGTAATACATGTGTCATGGTTTACTTGTAGACATAATTTGTGGTTAATATTCCCTCACATACATTACCATTGATATACATACTTTGATTTTCATGGTATATATGATAAATTGTTTTGGTGCATGATCTCTTGAGAAATACTTATTTTCATTTCCAAGAATCACTTTGAATGATCGTTGCTGTCTAAGTTAAATATTTCAAAGCTTGTTCGTAATTGGCATTTTTGGCATGTTCTTCACTCACACCTAAAATTTTCCTTTACCCTTTGAGAGTAGATAGTGTTAATCTTACCAAAGCCTTAGTCAAGCCTAGTCTTAGAACTCCTCTTGATGACCAATGATTTGACTTAGCTTGGCCTTTAGGAATACCCTCCTTAGGTTAGGAAAACCTTGTTTTCCTTTAGCTTTAAAACAAGAGGCAAGGTTAGGGGAAACACGAGCAAGTGAGAGTCTTCATGATCTCAAGGAGAACGAGCTAGTTCACTACACCTGGGTTATAATAATATAGTCAAGGAACACTATTTATTGTGTTGATTAAATATTTCCAAATCTTAGGGAATTAAGGTATTGATTTTCAGAGACTCTATGATCATCATTCGAGCCATTAAATTTAATTTGAATCTAGGAGGGCATAAATTACAAAGTCTAGTGTATTGAATCAAATAAATTGTTTCTCAATTCAAACACATATCAATATATCATATTCTGAGATTATTGAATAGATAATTAGATGTCTGGTCCAAGCTAGCTTCCTCTCTACATTCAGGGAAAATATTGCAAAATGGGGAGTTTCATTATCTCCTTATCCCCTAGTTTGTCAATGACAAATCACTCCATTAATTTCGATTCAATGACATGTGAAATCATAGGAAATTTGGCATGGATATTCATACAAGAATGTGTTTATAAGTTGGTGGAGGGACAACAGGGACATGCGATCAAGCCTACATTTAATTCTTGTGATGGTTCACAAGGGTGATAAACCAACAGATCTAGAATGGGGGATGTATACGAGACTTGTTGTGTTTGGAATTGGCATATTATTTGCAACCTTGAGGCTTGTCCAAGGGTGTATTTTAAAGGGGGTTCTACTATCATGGTTAGACGATGGAGGATTCTCCCTGAGTTTTCTATGATGGAGGTGGGTTTACTATGAGAGTTGTTGTTTGTTGTAATGGTTGTTGAGATCAAGGGGAATTATTCTCTCAATTATCGTTAGTTAGAAGAGGTTATGCTTAGGTGGCATGAGGGAGTTTGGGAAGCATAGGGCATTTCGTCAGGCCAAGGAATAACTCTAGGATTAGTGTTCAAGGTGGTCATTCATTTTGAGACATGGTCAATAGAGAAGAAAGCAATGGTAGGATAAGACACCTAGGAGATCAAGATAATCCTTTAGAGGAATGAGTAAATTGGGAAAGAAAATAGTAGTTCCATCTTGGTTCTCATGGCCAAAGTTGCGGAACTAGAACACATCAATATTTATCAAAATGAAAATGTGTCAAGTCTTGTTCTTAGTTTCATGGGTTGCTTGGATTCGATAGAGGTTGAGTGTGGAAAATTGTGGTATCTGATTTTAGCACAACATATGGACAATTTTATGTTGGCTTCCAACAATAATGGCACTCAAAGCTCCATTCATGGAGGGGAGGTAGAGGAAGAAACTAGGTACCAGGTCCCTATGGAGGTCGAAGATGAGGCTAATCAATGAGTTGGAGAGGAACAATAAGAGTAGAAAAATGTGAAATAATCTATATTATCAATCTTTTCTCTATTTTATCTACATTTTATGTCAGTTTGTTCAGTAGGATGCCTGCAAAAACACTTGGAATTATAGGCTAGTAACTAATTTTTTCTTTGTATTTAGCGAACTAGAATTATGTAGTGTTTTGGAAAACTCCTGGACGAATTTTTGTACTTGTTGTTGCTTCGAAAAAACATGTTTTTTACATATATAATAAAAAATTACATTTATGGTTTAAAAAAAGAAAGAGGCAAGGCCAACGAGGTGATAGTGGGTGGCTTGCCTAGTAGTTGCCTCTAGGTTCTCCTACATAGGGAAGTAATTTCCTTTTAGTGATAGTTTGAGTGGTAACATAACCCACCTGAAAAATAAACAAGAAGGGGGTGATACATATACATGTAATCTCTATAAAAACAAGGAAACAACCCCATACTTATGAAATTGTTAAAGAAAAGTACAATATGATATCATGGAAAAATAGTCTAGATATAAATACATTTTAAAAATAAATGTTTCTTCCATCACAATTGAACCTGGAGTTGAAGAGTATGCATCCTCTTTCCACATGGACAAATATAGATTCAATTATTGAGAAAGAGGAATGGTTGACATGTGAGGGAATAATGGCACCCTGGGCAACATAGAATTGCAAAAAAGGATTTCCACAAGGGTGTTGGGCATGAATACATAGGGAGTCACTTTAAGGGTGTATTTTTCTTGAGGGCTCCAAACAATGTTGAAAAGGGACATATGTTTCTTGTGGTCTTTAATTAGATCTAGAACATTGTAACCATCAATACAAACTAGCCATAACATGTAGGGGTTACTTGAAGAGAGGCCCTCACTAGAGGGCTCAATATAATGCTGAAAATATATCCATACATGTCTAGTGGTCTTCGATTGGAGATAATACAATGGAGTCGATGTACAAATCCCCATGATGCAAGAATGTGTTGAAGTTGAGCATGTGAGAAATGATTGAGTTAGATATCAATGACATAAATGGGGGCCAGATACCAAATCCTTTAATACAAACCCTAGAATAAAATTATTTGATGTTGATAAGGGGTAGTTTTT
>SNQJ01S0059881.1:98760-121024 GCA_010110895.2 Picea sitchensis | reverse complement strand
TCAGAATTAAAAAAAAATATCAGTACATTGTAATGTAATGGAGTAGTAAACTAATACTATAATATAGTTTTAATAATTTAAATTAATTTAGTTATTAAAAATATTTATTTGTGTTAATTTTTTTATATAGTGAAAAACTTATTATAACTTAATTGTGAATCATGATATTGGCTAGTGCAAGTTGATTAGTCACCACACCACTTTCACTTGTGTCATGATTTGTGCCAAAAACATTTGGATTTTGGGCCCTTCACCTTTTTCATTAAGTGCGAGGAAGAAGACTTGTTATTGTGTTCATCTCAATATTATGATGTATTTTTTATTCAATTTTATTTTATTTTAAATTATATTATTTTACATATATTAAAAGTTTATAAGGTTAGTTTAAGTGATTAATCATTATGAGTTATAAGTTAGAGTTTTTGGGATCAATTCTTTCAATTAATTACCTATATCATATTATGAATTTTACTAATTATTTTCATATAAAAAATATTTCCCAAATTTATAATAATTTAAATTTCATCTAGAAAATATATTTACTCTTATATTCTTAAGCTAATAATATTTATATATATATATATACCACCTTAACTGCAGCATTTTCACTTTTAAATCAAATAACTATAAAATAGATTTCAATTTAATTAAAAAAAATAAAATATATAAAAATATATTTGAGTATCCCACAAATCGTATGAAGTCTTATGTAAAGAGGCGTAAGCAAACAAGTCTATTTAATCCAATTTTCAAAAAGAAAAAAAAGACATTAAAAGGACATAAAAGTCAAACACACACGCACAAAAAATAGACGGAAATGAAAATATCACATTTTCTTTGTGAAGGAGATTAAATATGTGAAATTAAATCAAATGGCCATTTATCCAGATTGTGCGTACGAGGCATCGATCGTTCTGCTCACACCAAATCATAAACTCACATCCAAAACAAAAAGAGTATCTGGAGACCTTGAAAGAGAAACAGAAATAATTCCACATCCAAAACAAAATAATTCCAAATTTCAACATCCAAATGCCCTGGACTGTCTGGTATCTGGAGACCTTGAAAGAGAAACAGACCGACCGAAGACAGAGGATCATACAAAGCTAGGCCCACGAAAGGATTTTTTTTAACATGCAGCCTGCAGGCGTGCCCCTGTTTAATGGAAGTCTTGAACTAGTACCGTCATTTCGGCATGAGATTTCATGATGCAGCTGGTCTTGCAGTCCCAAACACAAATTTTTCCCAAGTCACATACAGCTTTTATTAGTCTCCAGCAACCAAGATTTACTCTCCGAAATTAACCAGCAACCAAGATTTAGTCTCCTAAAATTAATTGTTCTCGTCTCTATTGGCAGTATTTTACAACTCCTAACACTTTGGATTTTGAAATGATAGCAATATCTTAAAGCCATTACATGTAGATTCGTATGAGAATTTGTATTTTCTTATCACAAACTTTGTAGTCGTCTCCATCTTCTTCCTACCTAAAGATTCTATGAATGTTTCAACAAGTTGCTGTCCATTTGTACAATGTACAACTTTGACTTTACTTGTTTGGTCGGCTAGGTAGATTTTCCGACTGTTCTACCCCAACTAAAACGGAATATTATCATCACCATTATAGAGTGGAGTGGAACGAGGAGAGAAGAATATGGTCCTGGTATATTACTTCGAACCTTCCTCATTTCAGTATCTGCCAAACATGTCGATATATTGTACACTTCAAGTGACGTAATGTTGTTTTTCCCTCTATAAATCAGTTAAAATTACTGTGGGTTGTATTCCTTCCAATAATACTTTGCGTCCAAACAACAACTTCTAATTATGAGGTGGGTATTAATAGAGAGAATATATTATCTATTAATATTTCTCATCATAAATCTATTAAAGACAATATTATATTTTTTCTATTAATATAATATTGTTAAAGACAATATTATATTTTTTCTATTAATACCCTCTTCATAAATCTATTAATAGAAAAAATATTATATTTTCTCTATTAATGCCTCCACCCTTATATATGAGGATGGGGGCATTGATCTTCTCATAATTACCTATATAATTCATTACTAAAAGATCACAAGAAATAGTAGTCCAAATAAACAAATGGGTGGTGAGTAGGTGCTAGTTGACTAAGTAGCTAATTGGATGGAGAAGAAATCCAATGGTCATGAATGAATGCCAAGAGGTTATAGGATTGTTAAATTGAATTAAGTTTTAGTAATAAAATTTATATATATTTTTGTTTGATAGCATATTTGTTAGGACATATAAGCTGTTAAAATCCAACTTTCTAAATCTAATAATACTATATTTATATTAACTATATTTTTATAATTGTTTTAATATACTAATAATATAATGAAAATAATTTAATAATTAATGAATTAAAGATTAAATGATTAAAAATATATATAATTTGATTTAATGGGAAAATTTATGATATTTTAGTAATGATATTTCATTTAATTTTTATTTATTTATTAAAGTACATTTTAATATAAATATTTGTCTTGAATTGTTATTAAAATCGATGTTTTATTTGTAATTTTCTAAAACTTTTCTTATGTTATTCATATAACTAACAACAACCACTTTATAAAAGTGGTAGATATGGCTATTAATTTTAAAAAGGGAAAAATGACTCCAATAGGAATATATCTACCAATTTTATAAAGTAGTTATTTCTAGTTGACGAGCTTTGGAAACAACCATTAATATATTAATACATTTAATTAATATAATTATTTAATATTATATTAATTTAATATATAAATATTAATTTAATGTATAATAAAAAACATATAAATTAAAGTATTAATTGATTGATAAATGCATTAAAATATTAATGTATAAATGTAACATATGATTGGTACATTGATAATGTAATTTATTAATGTATTTAATAATACATTACATTAATGTATAATGTATTACATTAATGTAAATATAATACATTAAAGTACTCATACATTGATGTGTAATATAACATTAATATAATATATAATAAACATTTATAAATTAAAGTATTAATTTACATTAGTATCTAATGTAACATATTAAATGATTGATAGATTAGTAATGTAATGCATTAATTAAATGATTAATACATTGATAATGTAATAATAAGCTAATAAGCTAATATATTAAATATATCAATAAATACATTAAATGCATTAAAAAATAGATTACTAAAGTATTAATACAGTAATAAAGTAATACATTATTACATTAATGTATAATGTAACATGATAAACTATTAATACATTAGCAATACATTATTACATTGTTGTAATATATAAATTAAAGTATTAATGTATTATGCATAATGTAACATATTAAATATTGATACACTAATANATTAAAATATTAATGTATAAATGTAACATATGATTGGTACATTGATAATGTAATTTATTAATGTATTTAATAATACATTACATTAATGTATAATGTATTACATTAATGTAAATATAATACATTAAAGTACTCATACATTGATGTGTAATATAACATTAATATAATATATAATAAACATTTATAAATTAAAGTATTAATTTACATTAGTATCTAATGTAACATATTAAATGATTGATAGATTAGTAATGTAATGCATTAATTAAATGATTAATACATTGATAATGTAATAATAAGCTAATAAGCTAATATATTAAATATATCAATAAATACATTAAATGCATTAAAAAATAGATTACTAAAGTATTAATACAGTAATAAAGTAATACATTATTACATTAATGTATAATGTAACATGATAAACTATTAATACATTAGCAATACATTATTACATTGTTGTAATATATAAATTAAAGTATTAATGTATTATGCATAATGTAACATATTAAATATTGATACACTAATAATGTAATGTATGAATTAATTAATACATTAATACATTTTTAACTAATATATTGTTAAAGATGCCCGGTTTTGGATAAACTATTGAGAAATCATGGAAGACAACATTTTGTAGAATAAATATACTATTAAAAAATGTCAAATCAAAATTTAAGGAGGAAATGTGGTGTGATAAAGAGTTAGAGGCAAAAATAAAATTAAGGTATTATAAGGATGTAATCAAAATTATCTATCTATTTTTCTAAGTGTAAAGAAAACAAATAAGCATTACTAAGATAAGAACCAATTCTCACGAGCTCCATAGTGAAAGTGAGCGTTGGTCAATTCCTAAAACGCCATGGGATGAAAGAGTGTGTCACCTTTGTGACACTAAGAAGGTTGAAGATGAAAATCAATTTCTCTTAGATTTTCCAGCTTATACCCATATTAGATCTCATTTTCAAAATATTTGTCACACTACCAACCTTGCTAACCTTTTAACTCAACAAAAGTATGGTGATCTTGGAAAGTTTCTCTTAATGCTTTTCGAGCACATAAACAAAATTCTAAAGAATCACAAGTATTCACTTATCCTCTTAAGGTAGGAAAGACCACTTCTGTCTCAGTGGATGTTAATCATCATCATCATCATCAATACAATAATAAATTAATACATTATTAATACATTATTAAAGTAATAATACATTAATAAAAATATTATTAAAGTATTAATACATTAGTACATTTATTGAAAATGATTGTGGTTGATTTTGGTAAACCATAATCATGGTTTCTTATGGTCATGAGTATGAGTGACGTTGATGTATATTGTAATGTATTAATTTAATTAATTAATTAATTAATACATTTTTAATAAACACATTACTAAAGTAGTAATACATTATTATATTAATATAATGTATAAATTAAAGTATTAACTTACATCAATGTATAAAACAAAGTTTTAATTAATTAATGCATTAAAAGCTCAATGTATTAATTAAGTAAGAAATTTATATAATATTAATTATTAAATTGTTAAAGTATTAATATAATAATAAAGTAAAAATATTATTAATATTAATATAATAATAAAGTAAAAGGTCAATTGGGTGTAACTTGGATGGTTGTGAGGAATGATTCTTAGATTCAATTCTCATAATGACATGAATAAAACTCATAATGAGTATCTTGTAATGGATTAAAGTAAAAGATTAATAATACATTGTTAAAGTAATAATAAAAACAATCCATATATTATTATTAATAATAATCTATTTTTAAGTATTAATACATTAATAAAATATTTATACAATAATAGAATAATGCATTAATAAGGCAATGATATATTAATAAAGTAATGATACATAAATATGTAATATGTAACAATATATAGGCACATTAATACATTATAATAATGTATTATCTCATTTTTTTTTGTAAGTGAGTGTGAGTATTTGTATTACTAAAAAATAGTAATATACAAAAAGAGGAAACCCCCTGGTTTGCGAGAAAGGAAAACAGCCCAAGGGTTCCAGAGTTGCATTCTTTAAGATAGCATAGGGGTATGGCTGGACCGCCACATTGGGAAACTGGTCAAGCCCCATCATATCTAGTTTTGACAAGCTAATCATAAGAAAACCATAAAAACACAAGACACCAATTAATACTGACCCAATAATATTCACTGGTCATTGGGTACCCAACGCTAGTAAAGGATTATGAGATTCTTCTTTCCATCTTTAGCCTTTTCCTTTCCCTCCTCCCTCTTGGCCATTGTGTGGGTCTTCCTGATCCAGGATAGTGCTCCATTCCCATCAACAAGTGTGATGCCCATATCATGGACGTAGCGCAAGTATAAGTGGATTTGGCCAGCCATTCACTCCAACTTCTCCTTCTGGTTCTTTTGGTACTCTACAATTCATTTTGTACTAGTGTCCAAGTTGCTGAGGCAACTCAATATTTATTTTAGCAATTTTTTTGGGGCCTTGTTACCCTTCCGACTGGCATCTTTCTTTTCTGTGCTCACTTTGCCTATTAACATATTTGTTTGCGACGCCATCTGTACCGTATTATGGTAGAGGGTTTCCCTGAACTGCGTGGTCCCTGGGTCTGTTATCCAGTCTGCTTCCTGGATCAGTTCCTCCCATGCTTTGCCCTTGTTCTTGGAAGTGTTTTCCTTCTCCCACCTGGTGATGGTTGCTTGACCTTTTGGTTCGAACAATGCCTGGAAGGTGCCCTTGGCGTCTCGGGATTCTTGCTCCATCCTTGAAATCTTCCTATGGCTTATTAGATTTTCATCCATTGGGTGTTTCTTTTGACATGCATTTTCTTCATACACACCATCTTGGCTGGCTTGTGGTGGTTCTTTCCCTGAATTCTCCTCTTGTTCCTATTTACCCAGGGGCTCCTTCTTGTCAGACCCTTGTTTTTTTGGTGCCTTCTGTTGTTGTGCTTTATCGAACTGTGTTTATTCCTAGTGCTTCGCCTCTTATGGAAATTATCCTAATGCAGACTCATCCTTGCAATTATGGTCTGCTCGTAGGGGTGGTCCTTCCCATCCTTTTTCTATGTCTCGGTATGTGTGACCATGACAGTCTTTCTATTATCCCTGCACCGACCATTTCCCCTTCTCGTTATGTAACCAAATTTTCTCTTCCCCATATATGTTCTTGGAAGGGATGTGACCCTACTGATGCGTGGTAATATCTTTTTTCCTATATCACTCACGACCTGCTGAGTCCCATTTGTACTTTCCCCTACACTAACCCTGCACTTGTTCTTACTGATGTGACCTTTATGTCGTACCCCCATATGTTGTGTGCTCTGATCCTGCATTTTCACTTGTAATTGGGTGTTGTCCATGAAGATTCTGCTTAGATTCGTCGTGCCCACCTATTAGACTTACACCACTCCGCTCGATGTGACCTTCCGTACTTAAGCTTCCATCACGGTCTTTTATCGCTAGTTGTCTGTAGTCTATTCTGAATTGACCATTTGTGATGTTTCTCTAGGTGGTGTCTAACTCTGATCCTTCCTTTCTAACCCCTTCATTAGCGATTCTATCCACCAGGCCATTCGCTGATCTGCATACCCAACGCAACTCCACTGTGTTCATCTTTTGCAGATGCTCCTAGGTTTTTTGCAGGGAGTGTGCCAAGCGCTAGTGTATATGAACTTTGCCCACTCTGGTGCCATTTTGGAGTCTCTTCACCGTGTTTATTACCAGAGTGGATTCACCTTCCACAATAGTGTTTGTCATCCTTTCATGGCTTAGAATCTTGAGGACAATCTCCAGGGCTCCGAATTCCACTACATTGTTAGTTGACTTTCCCATACTCCCTACGTACATCCAGATTTTGTTGCTGCCACTATCCCTAATAACCCCACCCATTCTTGTCATGCCTGGGTTTCCTTTTTCTACCCTGTCGAAATTCAACTTGAGGGACATTGTTGGAGGGGGATTCCAATTGCACTCACTTAGTTGGAGTTGTGGTGGTCATCCCATTTGTGTGCGGTTGCGCCTGTCTTTGAGGTGAAAATATTCTAGTACTCTAGAGTCCCGACCTGCGAGTTGCGCTTTCCCATTCTTGCAGTAGCGGCTCTGCACCATTTCTCTTGTCATGGAGATGATTTTTTCTTTGATTTTCCTTTCCTGAAGGCTTTCATTCTTGAAGATGCGCTAGTTCCTTTCTTTCCATATTGTCCATATGATCATCCCTAGAATGAGAGTCCAACATAGGTTCACCTCTTCATTTTCGATGTAACTGTCATTCCAGTTGTTGATGGTTGGGCATATGTTACCTCAGGTCCTATTGGACGGTCGAAAAATACCTGCCACCCAGTCCCATATCTCTGATGTGTAGATACATTCATCGAGGAGATGATTCCTTGTTTCTTCCTTAGCTTGATAGAGGTGGCACCGTGACAGACCTATGAAGCCCCTTTTCCTTAGGTTTTCCTAGGTTAGAATTTGGTTGTGAAGTAATAACCATTTGAATTTTTTTACTTTTGGCCACTGAGGGCTACTCCAGAGCTTATCCCATAGTTGTGCTAGGTCTTCTTGATCTTGGTCCACGATGTAATGTCAAGCTTCCTTCAATTTGAATTCCCCGCCATTTTTTCGGCCCCATATTAATTGGTCTTCTTCATCTAAGACTGCAATTTTTCTTTTCCTCAGTTCCTCCTCCACCTCTCCCGCGATGGTTGTGGTCTGATCGCTAGTTTTGGAATTGAGATTGTCCCAGATTATCCATCTATTTCAATCTGTTTCTTTCTTCCAATAGTGGTGGACGTTTTTTTTTCCTTGCACGATCATGTCCTGTTGGAGTTCCTCCTTGTTTGGATTTCCCATATTGGGATCCTGTTTCCAGGCATCCTCCTAGAATATGACTGTTTTACCATTCCTTACTTCCCATAAGTTGTGTGTCTGGACCCAGTTCTTATTGCTCCAAGCTAGGTTTTAGATGGTTGATCCCTCCCTAGTGCCCATAAAATGAATTCGGTCCTAGTTGTTTATGTCCGGGGCATACTTGGCCTTCCAGAGGGTTTCCCACAGGGTAGAAAATTCTTTAACCCATAGCCACCAGAGTTTCTCCCCATAGGCTTCGTTGGTTACTTATGGATCTTGTAGCCCTAGTCCTCCTTTGCATTTTGGCTTGCAAACCCTCTCCCAAGCCACTAGGGCCCATTTTTTCTTTGTTTCCACTCCTCGCCATAGGAATTCCCTTTGGATGGTCCTTAGTTTTTGTAGTATTCCTTTGGGGGTGGGAAAAACAAACATCATATAGGTTGGAATTGCTTGCTGAACTGTCTTGGTCAATACCAATCTCCCCGCTAGGTTGAGGGATATGTACGTCAAGTTTTTCACTCTCTCCTGTAGCTTGTTGAGTACTCCTTCCCAAGTTTCCATTTTGTAAGTTCTATCTGTCAGGCATGCCCAAGTATTTAGTTGGGAGAGTTTTGCTCTCAAAGCCCAAAATATTTTCCAGGTTCCTTTGGATTGCAGGGTTGGTGTTGAAAAAGTAGATCATTGATTTGAAATGGTTGATCTCGGCTCTCGAGGCTTCCCCTAACTCATCTAATATACTTTTGAATTTTTTTGCTTCTTTGGCTGTGGGTATGCCATGGAGTAAGGTGTCATCCACGAACTGTTGGTGTGTGGAAGTAAGGAGGTTTTCGAAAGGTTTGAGGCATGCTATTTCTCCTACTGTTGTTGCACTTTTTATTCTTCGACTAAGACCTTCCATCATCAGGATGAATAGGAAGGCGGATAGTGGGTCTCCTTTTCTGATGCCTCTAGTGGGCCATAAGGGTTTGTCTAGGGCTCCATTTATCAGGAGCGAGAAAATTGTCGTTGAGACTAGGATGATAATCCAGCTAATCCAATGTTGGGTGAAACCAAAGGCTTCCAGAGTCTTAACCATGTAGTGCGAGCTAATTTTGTCATAGGCTTTTGCTAGGTCAAGTTGTATTGTCATCCCCCCTCTCCTCTAGATTTTCAGGGTGTGGATTAGCTCATGAACATGGATGATGTTGTCCATGATTTGTCGTCCTTCCACAAAACCTGCTCATTCTTGTGAAATCAGTGTGGGTAGGAGGGGTTTCAATCTATTGGCCATGACTTCAGAGATTATCTTGTAAACCAAATTGCATAAAGCTATGGGTCTATAGCGATCAGGGGTCCTTGATTCAGTTTCTTTGGGGATTAGAGTATTCATTGTGGCATTTAATGTTTTTAGGATGGAGGCCAACCGTCTAGAGTCCTCCACCACCAATATCGTGTTTGACCACTTCCCAACAAGATTTGAAGAATTCAACTGTGAAACCATCTGGACCTGGGGCTTTCTCGTTGGGCATCTCCTGGATCACTTGATCAATTTCCTCCTTATCTATGGGTTTGTTTAGGCTGTTATTATGTTCCTTGGTGACTAGATGGGGGATGTGCTGCGTTAATCTCTGGATGGACTCCGTTCGGTCTTTGTTGGGTTCCTGGGCTATACCATGGAAGTGACTTACCAGTTTATTTTCAATCTCCTTGTGGGATTCTCGCTCGATCCCATCCTAACCATTAATTTTCAGGCTTTTGTTGTGGGCTCTTCTGGCAATGGTTGTTCTATGAAAAAACTTGGTGTTCCTCTCTCCTTCCTTTAGCCATATGATTCAAGAATTTTGGCACCATAGAATTTATGGTTGCTGGAATCTTCCTTCCCATTCTTGGGTCATTTGGATCTCTTTCTTTTTTCGGTCCTTTGTGTATCCCTCCACTATGCAAACTTCCTGGATTCTTCTCATTCTGTCTTCAATAATTTTCTTCTCTTGGTTTATATTGCAAAAACTTTCCTTGTTCCACTCCTTGAGATTATATTTGATGTACTTTAGTTTGTTATATAGTTTGAACATCCGTGTCCCTTGCTCCAGTTATTCCTCCTGCCACCACTGGTTGATGTTATCCTTGAAGGTGGGTTGTTCAATCCATAATTTCTCAAATCTGAATGGTCTATTCTTTGGGGTGGTTGGGAAGTCTTCTTCCAGTTGGACTTGCCAGTGATCAGAACCCCACCAGGGAAGGATGCTGCAATCTAAGGTTAACCCCTGCATAATGATTGATTCTGACACCAAGAATCTATCGAGTCTTGTCGCAACCTGATGTTGATTTATCCATTTATTGTTCCAAGTGAAGTGTCTGTTATTGGTTTTGATGTCCACCATCTCTGTTGTGTCTATGAGCGTTGAGAATTATTTAGCATCTCTATCCAATCTCCTGGTGCCTCCTTTTTTTCTGCAAGTGATGTGATGATGTTGAAGTCCCCTGCCAAGATCCAGTGGAGGTTGTTGGAGTAGGTTTTTAGGTCTTCTAGGTCTAGAAGCATTCTTCTCTTTTCCTCTAGCATCTGGGGTTCATACACATTAGTACATAGAATCATCTCTGTATTCTCAAAGATTTGCATGTTAACTGAAAGTGTGTGCCTGGTAGCCTCGATTGCTATTAGGTTCATCACTTGTGAATTCCACAAGGTGAGGATTCCTCTTGCCATCTGCTGTCCTTTGACAACCAACATCTTGTAATTTCTCCATTGTTTTTTGCTACTTGTTTCCATTCTGTCTACAATGCATTTTGTCTCTTGGATGAAACAAAGGTCAGGTTGTTCCTTCCTCAGCCTATTTCTAAGAATTCTTTGCTTTCATGGGATGTTTAGGCCTCTTATATTCCATGTTATAATATTCATTTAAACATGTGGGGGGGAGTTGGGAAAGATATTTTTTATCTTACCTGAGTTTATCAGTAGAGCTCCTAGTTCCTCTAGGGATACGTTGTTTGATTTCCTGCCTTTTTTCATTCTCATCTTCTTGGGTGAGAGTTGCGGTTGTCCTTCACCTGCTTTGATTCCTAGGTGTCCTATCTCTGTGTGTGTGTGCTTGAGCCCTCTAGATTTGGCTTCCTCCCTTAAGAGGAACAGGTATTGGATGCGATCTAGTTGCTCCATTGGTACATTTTCTATGCCTTTCCTTTTCCATTGCTCTAGTACGTTCGGGATATTGATTCATTCCCTTTCCACAATGTCTCTTAGATCAATATCCTCTATTTCTACCTTGCTTGGAGTCAGTTCTGAGTCTTCTTTTGCCTCCTGCATGGGGGTGGGGGTATCTTTGGTTTCTCCGTCCATAGGAATTGTGCTACCCCCTTGTCCCATCTCCTTCCTTGGGTTATCTATATCCCCATTTGTTTCTTGTTCCCTGGCTTCTTTATATTTTGTCTTTTCCTTTACTCCTTCCTCCTCTTTGTTGGTCTTGTCCCATCCTTCTGCTTTATTCCTAGCCTTCAGATTTCTCCCTGTTGGGGTTTTACTTTGTTTCTTGTTAACTCTATTTCTGTGGTATGGTTTTATAAACCCATCTTCATCCTGTTGTAGTTTGGGGTTTTCCGCTTCTTATCTTTTAATCATCATACATTCTCTGATTAGGTGTCCATGTTCGTGACATCTCCTGCATATGAATGGGATCTTCTCATAGTCAATGTTTTGTATCCATTCCTCTCCCATGAATTCCAGGCTTATGGCTTCTGGGAGTGCCCCCGACACATCCATCTCTATGCATATTATTGCATAGGAGGTGTATCGTCCTTTTAGGGTTTCTTTTGATGTCTTCACATATTTTTCTAGTTTGTTCCCTATTGCTTCAAAGGTGGAAGTTAGCCAGTAATATAACGGCAAGGAGTAAAGTCTCAACCATACATGTACATTTTTGAAGGTTTCTTTTTCTGGGGAGAAGATTTCCTTCCATGGTCGCATGTATAGTCCTGTTGAGGCATGGAAGTATGCCCCCCCCTCAAAGATCTTATCCCTATCTTCCAGGTTCATGAAAACTACTATAAAGAAGCCTTTCGAGCCAAGGTGAAGATCCACTTCTCCGCTTCGCTTCCATTGATATTTAATCTAGTTGAGCAATGTTCTTTCTGTGGGCCACAAACCCATAAAATTGTAGATTAGTGCATGCGTCTTCATCTGGTCTCTGTAGAGTTGTGTTTGCAGATTGTCCAATATTACCTTGGGTATCATTGTTGTCTTACTAGGTCAATATTACTAGGTCATTATTTTCTTCTAAGGACATTGATAGGTTTTTTCCTTTTTTTAATAATGTATTATCTCATTATTATGATGTTTAAATATACTAGAATTAATATATTTATACATTATTAATTAATATGTTAATGTATTAATCAAGTATTTATACATTAATAAAGTATTATTACAATAATAAAGTAATACTTTAGTTATATATTAGTAAAGTATAATAAAAATCCATGGTATGGTTAAGAGTGATAGCCTATGCTTGACCATGAGTATAGTTGACTATGTTAAACCATGACTTCATGGTTGACCATGATTGTGACTATGGTTGACCATTATAGTGGTTGAATTTGGTTGACTCTAATAATGGTTGATATGGTAGACTATGCTTGATAATGACCGTAGTTAACTTGAATTGATGATGACCATGACAATGACTCTAGATGATCATGAATAGGGTTGACCATGGCTATGGTTGACCAAAAATGGCCATTCCCATGACTATGCGTGTTGTACAATATATATATAATTTTTTATATTGATATTGGAAATGTTCATCACAATGTGACATAGGGGGATATTTCTTTGCATTTTGACAACCATATTTTTTTATGACAATGACAATATATATATATATATATATATATATAGTGGAAAATGTTCATTACATTGCAACATTGGGAAACATTCGTGACATTGCGATGTTGGGAATTGTTCGTCACCTTGCGACGTAGGGAAATGTTCATCATAATGTGATGTGAGGAAACACTTGAAATATTGTAGAATTGTATTTTAATTTTGCAACATTGGGAAATGGGCCTCATAATGAGACATTGCAAAATTTTCATTAGAATGCGATGCTAGGAAATGTTCATCACATTGCGATGTTGTGAAATGTTCATCACAATTCTACATTAGGAAATTTTGGTCACATTGAGACGTTGGGAAATGTTTGTCACAATGAAAATGATTGTGGTTTGATTGTTAAAGTGAGAAACTACAAAATGTTCATCACATTGCGGCATTGGGAGATGTGTGTCACAATGTGATGTTGGAAAATGTTCATCACAATGGGATGTTGTGAAATGTTCATCAGAAAGGGACATTGGGAAATGTTCGTCACAATGCGACATTGTGAAATGTTCGTCACATTGTGATAATGAGAAATGTTAGTCACAAATCCACTTTGGGAAATGTTCGTCACAATGTGATATTGGGAAATGTTCATCACAATGTGATGTTGGGAAATGTTCGTCACAATGAGACATTAGGAAATGTTCAACACATTGCAACACTGGGAAATGTTCGTCACAATATGATGTTTGGAAATGTTCATTATAGTGTGATGTCGGGAAATACAAGACACTCTGTAGAATCATATTTTGTTTTTTTAATGTTGGGAAATGGTCGTCACATTGCAATGTCTTGAATCATTACATTGTTGGGAAATTTTTGTCACAATCGCGATGTTGGGAAATGTTCAATGCAATGTCTTGAATCATATTTTACTTTGTAGACAATTGTTTATGCTTGTCTTAAGGACATTGATAAAAAATCATATTCAAATTTGCAGATAATGAATTATACTTGTGATAAGGACATCAATAAGATAAAAAAAAATTCAATAATGTATACATGTATTAAAGACATTGATAACAAATATACTTGATATATATGTTGTATATGATGATTTATATGTTTTCTAAGAACATTGATAGAAAATCAACTTTAAATTTGCAGATAATGATTTATTCGTGTTATAAGTACATTTAACTATCACGACATTGAGAAATGTTCGTCACAATGCAATGTCTTGAATCATATTTTACTTTGTAGACAATTATTTATACTTGTCCTAAAGAAATTCATAGAAAATCATCTTCAACTTTGTAGATAATGAATTATACTTGTGATAAAGACATTGATTAAAAAACCTTTCAATAAATGATACACATATTAAAGACTTTGCTAACAAATGTACTTGATATATATGTTGCATATGATGATTTATTCTTGTTATGACATTTAACTAAACCATGTATGCATCATATAGTGTATATATTGCACCATGACAAAAACTATGATCATTATGCATCCATATATATATATATATATATAATTTGTTCCTTGTGGTGTTGGTAAGATCCTCTTATTAGGGGATACACATTGCATTTTTTTTATATATATTAGTTGTAGTTGTGTTGCATTCTTAATGCCACATATGGATCATATAGCTTATAGATTGCACCATGATAAATTCTGTGATTGTTATGCATCCATATATACAAAATATATTATGTTATAATGAACATTTCCCTACGTTATGCATCCTCATAATGTAAGTTAGAGTGTTATATTGTATTGATTCCTTTCAGAAAATTACAGCTGTCTGTGGGCTATTAGCCACATGGTTGCAGTGCCCAGAAGGGAAACCACTGTGCCAAATGTCCAAAAACTAGTAATTCCAGATGTCCATAAAATCGCATGGCTTCGGTGCCCAGTTGGGAAACCACCATTTCCATGGTCATGCCACTGAAAGGTAACTAGACTACTAGGCCACGCAGGACCGAGGTGCATAAGTAAGGTGTAAAAAAAAAATTTAGAAAACACAGCAAGACCCTAAAAACCTGGACCAAGACACAGTCCTGCAAAACCCTGCTTCACCAGAGCTTTTCCTTTTCCACGTTCTTCCATGGCTTGTTGAAGATATTGCATGAACATCATCAGGGTGTCCACTCTTGTCCAGTGGTCGGCTTCCTTCTGTTGTGCGTCGAGCATTGTCGCTTTGATCTCTTCCAAATATTTTTTCATCAAATTGATAATTTATAGGTCTTTTTTCATCAATTTGATATCTTCCAAGAGTTATGTTATGTTCGTGCATAAGGCACATGGGAGGTTGGGGTGGATTTGGAGAGAGGAGGAGGAGGAGGATCTCAGGGGGGAGGTGGGAAGGGAGGTGGTGAAAGGGGGTCGAGGGGGGAAGGGAGGGTAAAAGGGACATGGAGGGGGAGACGGAGGCAGAGGCACATAGCCGAGCAAATTCCCATATAGATCGAACCACTCAACCCTATAGCCATAGGGGTTCAAGAGGGGGGAGAGGTCGCAGGAAGGTTGGTCGCCAGTTGGTTGGGTGCAAGGTGTCTGGTTTGGGGAGGCCATGAGGAGGGGTGCCAAGGGAGGAGTCTCATCATGGGTTGGAACTGCAAGAGGAGCTTCATGGGCCAGGTTAGCTAGGAGATCCTCGAGGGGAGGGTCTGTAGGAAAAGATTCTGGGAGCCCTGCAAAGGGAGTGACTGGTTCATCCTAAGCCCCTGTTGTAGGCGGAAGTATACCATGAGCTAAGTACCAAGCTGCCCCTCACTTTGGCCTGCCATGGGGTTGTGGCATAGTGTGGAACAAACACAGAAATCCAACTAGAAACCCCGTGAGGTCACACCAAAGCTCAGAGGCTGGTAGAGGGGTGAGATAGCTCTGGAAACTTGGTGCTTGGAATTGTAAACAAAGGCAATGAAGATCTAGAGTAACCATCATGTCCAGAAGAAGCAGGGGCCAGGGTGTAAGCTGAAGTGATGGGGAAGAGCATCTGCACTGCATCGTGAGGATACATGAGTTGAAGAGCTCCACGCGCAAGTGAACGTTGAAATGAAAGTGTGGGAGTGAGGATGGCGGAAGGTGGTGTAAAGATCAGAAGTGACCAGAGTGAGAATGTGGCGAGGAACATACGCTATGTGGCCTATGAGGTGGCTAGGTGGTGGCGGGCGTTGATGTAGTTGTCATGTCAATCGAGCACCCCATCCGGAGGAAGATATTTGGTGTGAGATATGGTCTTACAAGCGATGACCACAGGGTGAGTGGGGTTGGTAGAAGGAGTACAGGAGAAGGTGCCTTCTTCCATCTTGACTCCAAAATTTTCTAGCCAATCAACTACTTGGTTGGATGTTCTTCTAACATGGGAGGGAAGGATGACCTTTTGGGGCTGGAGAATAGAATTAATTCTGCAGAACCCATTCGCGAGTCGCCAGCTGGGAGATAATTTCTCTGGATCTTCCCCATTGATCAGATGAGAGAGGAGCTTGACAACAATTCGTGAATCACCTTCCGTGATGAGAGGAAATAGATGTACCTCCGAAGCTGCTTGTAACCCACAAAGAAGGCTCCAGATTTCTGCAGCATTGTTGGTAGTATGCCCCATGCTATCTGTTAGGATGTGTAGGATTTCTCCATCACTATTGTGGATGACTACCCCATACCCAGATATTCCCAGGTTCCCTTTGGAGGCTCCATCAAAATTGAGTTTAAATAAATTTTGAGGTGGAGCTTCCCAAAGGGTGGGGCTGCTCGTGCGGCCTGCAACTACCTTGGGTCGTTCCGGGGTTGGGGTGATATTCATGTTCCAAGATTTGATGATGTGATATTCATTATGAGGGATTTATAGGTCCTACATCGTCCAGGGATGCAACGATATGGTTTCATTGATATTGGTGTGGATTGTGTTCCAAACCTCTTGCCACGTTCTAGTGACCGAGTTGAAAATTCTTTTGTTTCTCTCTTTCTATATCTTCCATAGGATAAAGCCTAGGAGCATTTTATAGATTATATTAAGAATGGGAGAGTGGAAGATTGAGCTTCTCCATCCTGCAATAATATCTTTTGGGCCTAGGCATTTTCTATCTAATGTTCTCATGATGCTGGCTCTCTGGTCCCAAATGCATGAGTTGTAGGGGCAGAGGTTGAGGAGATGATTTAGAGTTTCTTCCTCTTGTTCGCAGAGCTTACACCAAGACAACCCGATGAAACCTCATTTTCTTAAGTTATCCCAAGTGAGGATGTTGTCGTGTGCCACTAATTAGGGGAAGTTGTTGACTTTCAGCCAATATTTCATATCCCATATTTTTTCTCAAATTTCCTCACGAGGCAAGGTGTTGTGATTTTGTTTTAGGGAATACGCTTCAGGAATGTTGAAGGCACATGTGGGGGAGCGGCCCCACTTGAGGATGTCCTCCCCTTGTTGACTGAAGATTTTATTGGAGGCGAGGTGCTCTTGTAGGGGTCAAAGGTTGACATGTAGGGGAATAGTTAGATGCTCGTGAGTGTTTTTCCAGCTGCGACATAATTATCCTAGATCAAAGGGCTTCCAGAAATTGATGACTCTGTGTATTCCCATGACAGTTGTAAGGGGAATGAGGTCTCTAAGGTTGGGATCCATGTTCAAGGCGGGGAGTTGTTTCCATGAGTCACTCCAGAAGTTTGTTGAAGTGCCATTTTGCGATTCCCAGAATGAGTGGTCCATGACAAGCCCTCGATTATTTCTGGCAGCATTCCAAATGAGCGAACCTGGGCTTTGACCATTCCATCTGATGAGTTCTTTTTCCAGGGTAGTAGGGGTATATTTTTTCCTCCACAAATGTGCCCAAATATCCTGGGGTCTTTTCAACCATCACCACTAGATTTTAGCACTGAGGACTTTCTTAAGAGTGGCTGGGTCACGTAAACTAAGGCCGCCTACTTTTTTTGGGTTACAGACCTTTTTCCAGCTTACCGAGGAGATTTTGCATCCTTCCTTGACACCTTTCCATACAAATCTTCTTTGGATTGACCTCAGGGTGCTATGGATAGAACTCGAGGCCGCTAAGGTAGAAAAGGTGTAGATCATGAGAGCTTGGAGGATGGATTTAAGGAGAATGAGTCACCCAGGAAGATTGAGAGCTCGAAAGGTGCAGAGGGAGAGTCTCTTCTGAAATTGGACAACAAGGAGTTCCAAGAGGCATTCCTCAAAGAGTTATCGATGAGGGGGATGCCTAGGTAGACTGATGGAAGGACACTGCAGGTAAATCCCAGGAGGTGAGTGAGATGGTTTTGGATGACTAAAGGCGTGTTGAAAAAGATGACCTAGGATTTGGTTAAGTTCACCTCCATGCCTGAAGCTTCACAAAAGATGTCAATGGTGGATCTGAAACAAAGGGCTTCTCTGGCAGTGGAGATTCCCATCAGAAGGAGGTTGTCTACAAATTGGCTGTGAGAGATGGGGGGAGAAATGTCGTGGGGGGTGAGTCCCTAGAGAGAGTGGTCCCTGATGGATGCTTTAAGCACGCGACTAAGCCCTTATACCATGAGGATGAAAAGGAAGGGCGAGAGAGGGTCTCCTTGTCTAATTCCTCTTGAGGGGGAGAAGGTTTTGGTGGGGACGCCATTGAAGAGGATTGAGAACAATGATGAAGAGGTGAGGTTAACAATCCAAGAGACCTTAACGGGATCGAATCTAAAGGCTAGGAGAGTGGATTTCAAGGAGGCCCAGTTTAGTTTGTCAAAGGCTTTGGAGAGATCCAAATTTAGGATCATGCCCCGAGTTTTAGTGGAGCGGAGGGAATGGATAACTTCGTGAGCCAGGATGATGCTGTCCAGAATCTGGCACCCTTCTATGTAACCTAATTGCTTAGGGGAGATTAGGAACGGTAAGATGGGCTTGAGCCTGGTGGAAATGATCTTTGTTAGGAGTTTATAGGTTACATTGAAGAGGGCTATGGGTCTGAAGTGAGCTAGAAAGGTGGTGTGAATCTCTTTAGGGATAGGGGTGAGAAAAGTTGAATTGAGGGCTTGAAGGACCTTTCTATATCTTCTAGAGTCCTCAATGATTTCCCACACATCCTTATGGATGATATACCAACAGTAGTGAAAGAAATCGAAAGTGAAGCCATCTAGTCCAGGTGCCTTGCCGAGCGGGGTGGCCTTTAGCGACTGATCTACCTCTTCTTGAGTGATTGGTCTCATCAGTGCTTCATTTTTCTCCTTAGTGACCTCCTTGGGTATGTGCTTGAGGATAGAAGATATGGCTTGCGAGCAATCAGATGGGGGTTCTGTGAGGAGAGATTGGTAGTAGGTAATAATCTCCTTTTCCACATCCGCATGTTGTTGCATTTATGTGCCTTGCGCTGAAATGAGATGTGTAATGTGATTGGATTGGCACCTTTGTACCATCGATCTCTGGAAGAATTTAGTGTTTCTTTCCCCCTCTTTTAGCCAAGTGATGTGAGATTTGTGTCTCCAAAGAACCTCCTTTTGTTCTTTCCTGTCAACAATCTGATGGTTGAGAAGTGTTTCCTATACTTTTATGGCTTTCGTTAGACCTTGTGTTCTTATTTGATGCTGTAGTGTTTGCATTTGTTGTTGGAGAAGTTCTTGAGCTTGGAAGATATTTCCAAAGGTGGTCTTGTTCCAAGTTTTGAGTTATTGCTTAAGGTTTTTTAGTCTTTGTTGGAATCTGTACATCAGGGTTCCTGTTTGGATGGCCGCCACTTCCCACCAAGCCTTGATGTTTTCTTGGAAGTCTAGGTGAGTCAACCATAATTTTTTGAAACGGAAGGGATTTCGTCCGGGGTTGTCGGTAATGTTAAGGGTTAGAATAATTGGCCAATGATTTGAGCTTGCTGCATCAATGATTGTGGCATTCCAAGATAGACTGTCCATCATGATATCTTTAGAAATGAGGAAGCGGTCCAATATACTAGATATATGTTGGGCTCCCGTGCGTCTGTTTGACCAGGTGAAAGGCCCATTGTCTGTTTCAACATCAATGAGGTTTAGATGGCCTATGGTATGGTTGAGGAGCAGGCTGTCATTTCCCATGAAGCGATTGCCTCCTTTTTTCTCCTCCAACCCTGTGATCATGTTGAAGTCACCCCCAAGGATTCACCTTTGGGGGCCTAATAGGTATGTTATCCACTCTATGTGCTGGAGGAATGCTTCTTTGTCCCCTGGTCTGGGGGGTCCATAGAGGTTCGTGATGTAGCCTTGTTTGTTCAAGACAATAAGGCGAAAGGAGGCTATGATGGTCCACTTGGAAGTGAAAAAATTGTCAAGCAAGACGGTGGCTGGATTCCAGAGTAGTGCCAGTCCTCCCGCTGCTCCATTAGCATCCACTGCCACATGCTTTGCCTGTGTCCAACATGATTGGAGTGTGGTCTGTGCCTCTATGCCCCCACATTTCATTTATTGTAGGAGTAGAATGTATGGCTGTTCCTTCCTGATTTTTTCTTTGAGCAAGGTTTGTTTTCTCCTTGCGTTGAGGCCTCTTATGTTCCAGGATAGTATCTTCATGAGTGTGGTGGGGGTTGGAGGGGGGGGAAATATATCCAATATCAATTCAATTTGAACTGAGTTGACAAGGAAGTCATCGATGTCGTGGATGAGCTGGTGTTTCGGTTTCCTACCTCTTTTTTTCTCCTCCTTTGTGGTTTTTCATTGTTCCTTGGTGGTTTCTTTTTGTATTCCCAGGTTTTTGTTGACTCGGGCTTTACCTCAGGTGGAAGAGTTAATGAAGACTTTATGCACCTTGTGCAACTGGTTAGGTGGTATTGTATATAGTTGTTTCTTGCGATAGGCTTGTTCCAGGTGTGCCATATCGATTCCTGCTAGCTCTGGATCCTCCAGATTTGTGTTTGGATCTCCCATATCTGACTCGAGATTGGTTGGAAGGGAGGTTTCCGCAACTATTGGTTGTGAGGAGGAGAGAGCAGGGGGATCCTATGTGGCAGAGAGTTGGCTGGTTGCAGGGGTTGTCAGGGCGTTGGTGGAGGAAGAGGGGGTATCCATCGGGGTTTGAAGGGCATCAAACCAATTCTTGGTGGGGGGTCCAGTCGGTGCCTGGGGTGGTATCCTTTTTTTCTGATGCTTCCCTCTACCTGTGACCTGAGTGAATCCATCCTTGGTTTTGTCAGAGTCTTCCTGATATGTCTTGGGGGGGTTATTTAAAGGGCATTCTCAGAAAATATGGTCGTGCTCGTAACACTTGCGGTAGCGAAAGGGGATATGGTCATAGTCCAAGGTTTGTGCCCATTCCTCGTCTTGATAGTCTAAGATGATTGTTCCAGGGAGGGGTTTAGAAATATCTAAATAGATGCATATGTGGGCATAGGCAGTGTACCTTAATTGTTTTGTTGCCTCTGAAGCTTTGATGCAACTGCCAATGGTGTTTCCAATCCTTGCAAGGATCTCCTCCAGCCAGAATTCTCGTGGAAGCGAGTAGAGTTGTAACCAGACTGGAGCATGTTTGAAGTCTTCTTTTTCTGGGCTGAATCACTCTATCCAGAATCAGAGAAACAAGCCTACCGAGTTATAGAAGTATGACCCACCTTCAAATATTCAATTCCTATCCTCCAGATTATGCAGTATGATTGTGAAGAAGCCTTTTGATCCTAGTTGGAGGTCATAATGGCCCTTGGGTTTCCACCAATGGTGAATCCATTTGACCAGGTCTTTCTCTGAGGGCCATAATCCTTAGAATTTTCCTATTAGATAAAAGTCACACATGTACTGTTTCTGATCCTCCATTCTCGGCGAGCTGATGGTGTATTTGGGAGTGATTGGTGCTTGTGGAATGCATTTTCCAAGTTCCCAGGTTCGTTGAGATCTTGATTGGATGGTTTCCGGGTCGATATCCATTGGATTTTCCTTTGGCATTTCATCCTCCTAGATTATTTTTTGCATGTCGGCTGGGAGTTCAAATGTTGGGCGTTTTGAAATATTGGATCCGTGTTCCTTTCTTGTTACAATGTTGTAGGAGGGTGTTGTAGGAAAATCTCCCTGCGGACAGGTAGATCACCTCTAAGGCTTGACCTTAACCCTAGAAAGAAAAATGCTTAACGTGGACAATGACTTCCTTTCAAATTTATCTAAACTAATGCATGAGAAGGGAGGATATTAGAAGTACCTTTCAATCGAAGTTTGTCCCTGCACGCTTCGAGTTGCGCTCCAATCCTTTGCTCCTCGCTGAGGTCTGTGGACAAAAAAAGATACGACCACTTCCTACTCTATTGACATTAGCTTGAAAACAG
>SNQJ01S0059881.1:68490-98750 GCA_010110895.2 Picea sitchensis | reverse complement strand
ATCGATAGGGATAATGCGACACTTATCCATCTGAGCAATTTTGACGTGTAACAGAGGGGTTTGGGGGCACCCCTCCCTCAACCTACATGGCCACGGTTGTGGGAGAGAGGCAGCGGATGGTGCAGGTTTTAGAGAAGAACCCTAGCAGCGATCATATAATAACAGAGGTTATTATTCAAGGTCAATTCATAAATATTAAATAAAATATTGATAATGACCTTCCCTAATAATAACGATAAAAAACACAATTTTAAATTGTGCTTCTTGAAAACACCTATCATCCAAGAAAACCAATTTCAAAGGAATTGAGCCTAAATATAACTTCCTTTATAGCCTTATTTATTCTTTATAAAATGAAGGATAAACATTTTAATATTTACATTTTTTATAACCAAAATTTTCATGAATATAAATATTTTATACAAAATAAAAAATCCCTAAATAAAATCAATTTTTTAAAATTTCTATTAAATTTTGTATTGAGAATATATCCATAAAATACAGGGTAAAAATATAAATCAGAAACAAATAATTTCAAATACATAATCTTCCTATTATAACATAATTCATGTAACGACCCCATTGTTACGACTAAGCGAAGCAGAAGTGCACAAATTTTTTGCACATTTTTTTTTGAATTTAGGAAAGAAAGCGACAACGAAAACAATTTAACCACACCACTGATGATGAACACAAAGACGTAGTCCAGGAAACAAAAAACTATGACACCACGCAACGACACAAGGGAAACTGGGCGAAACATGCGTAGAACAAAAAGGAGGAACGACTGCCCACCTGACACAAACAACACATGCCTACAAGCTAAGAGATGACATCCCCCTCCCGACACAATGACCTTGATGAAAAATACTAGAAACTTAAGGAGTGTGAACCAAACGTGTTAAGGTTTTCCACCCATGCACCAAAGAAACTTACATCACTTGACAACACTCACAAAAAACACACCGACTCCAACTAAGTTCTCATTTGACGCCCTCCGATAGGGCATGCCATGATCCCCTTCTCAGGAATCATGTCGTCCCCAGGTGACAGACGTGTCAATAACCTTGGCACCACACATCCTATATGGACCAAGGGCTCTAGATAAATCTGACACAATAGGACGAAACATCTGACAAGGAGACCACACCCATACCCCACTCAACAGGACGAAAAAGGAAAGAAGATGTCATTCTAAAAGAAAAAGTGCAGCTATTACGACTTCACCAATAACCCAACAACTAATTGTTAAGAAAGAAGTCTAAGTGCGAAGGAGTGAATTGTTACCATGCTACTGTGGTCATAATAGTTTATCAAGGTGAACTAAGTTAGGCACTTAACAAGGTCAAATACCCTGATCAATTAATTGTACCCCACCCACTAAAGTAAGTGAATTGCTGATCTATGCTACTAATAAAATACTCGATTTTGCTGTCTAAAATAACAAGTCTAAAGTAAATCAGTATACACAATATAAATTAGCAATTTAACAAATATATATACAATGATACCAATTTCAATATAACGCTATTATTCAACACTATTAACAATATTAGTTTACAACGCGCTATCTAACAGTATTAGCAACATTAATGTAAAACATGCTGACTATTACACTTGTTGTCCAATAATAAGTCTAACAATAAAGATAGATAATAAAGAATTTAAGGCTAAGGGTGTAAAAGATGATATTGTTGTCTAAAAATAGATATTGTTGCCTCTGTTATGGCAATCCATAAAGAGATCTCTGTACCCTACATTAAATACATGAAAATGAGCGGTCCGAGCATATCCATTAAATACATACGGAATGGTTGGTCAACTAAATCTCTGTCATAGACTATGTTGGGTTTACCATTTGAAGTCAACCAATTTTAACATCAAGTTCACTATGATTCAACCATTAAAATTTCCGATTTTACCATCCGAATTTTGCTGATTTAACATCCAAATTTTGTTGAGTTAACATCCAAATTTTTGAGTTTGTCCACTCGAATAATAATTTTAGAAGCGTTTTCCCCTTCATAAGTGGTAACTATATTGATTAAGTGTTACCATGCGCCCGGTTCAGAACACACAACCTTTAACGAAATTTATGAGGTGAATAGTCCAACCGTAAAACGTTTAATAACTAGTTCTTCAAAAACCAACATAATTTAATAAGTCCTCTAAAACCAATGTAAACATTCCAACCTTACTGTTTTTAAGAAATCACTATAAATAAAATAGTGAGCAATACTTCCACAGTGAAAACTCCACTAACACAGTAAGAATTCATCCTAGATATAATTCATGCTTAAATAAAAAAAAATTGAGTTTTGCCTAAGTTAACATCCAGTTCACTGCGGTTTATCAATTAAATTTTTTTCGAGTTTTGAGAGGAGAATGGCTCTGGGTTATATCAAGAAAATCGCAACAAACAAAGGAAAACCACAGTCAAAGAAGTCATAAAATGAATTCTGAGAGTGTAATAGCTAACAATGACTCGCCAGGTAAATTCGCCAACAAATTTCATTAAAGTTGTTGAGAGGAGTTGTTGTCCCAAAGGGAATCAAATCACAGTTCCCCAACCATAAATTCTAGGCATGAATCAGGATTCAATCACAATAAAAACAAAAGGGTAAGGTTGTGCCTATCAAGGTAAGTTGTCTTGGCATCTACAAGTTTAAAAAAAAAGGGTCGTCAATGCATAATAGTCCCAACGAATCTGATGATACTCGATAAAACTAAAGGTGTATAACCAGGTCATTACTGTCTTAAATGATAACTTGTTGTCCCAACAACCCATAAGTTAATGTCAACGTAGAGTAAGGAAAACGCATGACAACCGGCCACTTTGATATTCAACGCACATCAATTCCACCTATGGAGTGCATAGATTGGAAGAGGGAGATTCATAGGTCAGAAGTATGGAAAACGTAGGGAAAAATGTCTTTAATTAAATATAAATGAGGCAGAGTGTAAACCGCAAGGTAAAAGTAATGAAACGTAGAGGACGAATGCTAAGTAGATTAAAATGGAAGATCAGAAGTATATAAATAAACAAAAACACACAGTAAATTTTCCAGGGATTTCTATCAATGTAGATTTAAATTTGCCAGGAAAAGTATTGGAACACAGAGATACTTCGCTAGGAATGCATAAAGCGCAAGATCAACGTAGAGGATCAAAGCAGTTTGCTGAGGGAAGGGATAAAAATCATAGAGGTAATCAATGGTTTCAAGGAACAATACCACCAGTCAACCAAGAACAATTGGAAGGGGTAGATAGCTGGAAGGAACATCCTTTGCTCATCATCCATGCACAATAAAGAAGGGCGTTGAGATCCATAGGTCTATTAACGCCGAAGCGATGACCATAGATCAGTATCCTGGCCAACTGCTCAGGCGTCGACTGATGGGATAGGGATGGGCAAAAATAAACCACAATCATCACAATCAATCAACCATAGTACGATCAAGACATGCAGGGATTGAAGGACATGGGAAAAAAATCTACATCAAGCTAAGGCTATGGGGAAATTTCAGTCATCAAGTAGAACGCTAAGAATATTATATTATTTACTTGATTAAGTGAACATAACTGAAAGCATAAAGCATACTAACCATCTAACACGTAGAAATAAAGGAAGCATACCGTTGCCCATTCGCCCGCTCTGAGTTGATGTTCCGCGCACTTCGTGAAACTCCCTCTTTCTGACTGATGAGACTTCATCGTTACCTATCAGCCAATGCTAGGGGAAATCTTCTTCCCCCTTATCCCCTCGAGTCACAAAGGGGCCATGCACACTATCCATAGATTCAACTAGCTCCTAGCTCACCTCGCAAGGCCGAGCTACCACTCCTCATCGAGATGGGTATCCCAACTCCCACAAGATAAGTCAGTCAAGTATACATTTCTGCAGCGTAACGCTACGCAAATAGAAGAGATCCATCATCATTTTCCTCCCTCCATTATATAGAGTTTTGAAGTCAAAAAATTTCCCAAAACCCCTTTTAATTTACAGTTCATTAATTTAATTCATAATAATCCTCCTTGTACATGTGTCACTCATCCCCTTCAATCCTCCAAAAACTAATTTCTTTAATTAATTAATTACCCTTATTTCCCTCACCCACCTAGAGTCACTCCTAGAATCTCTCCTAGGTGTCCTCAAAATCCCTTACAAGTTTTAATGACTTTCCCCATTGTTATTTTTCTAGTTCAGTTTAAATTAGAAAGTTCTTAAATGGTATATACCTTACTAAGTTGGACTAACTTCTTTTTCCTAGTGTTTCCCCTTTCTTTTAATGTTTCTGCTTTTTCCTAGTTTCCTAATAATTTTAGATTTCCCCTTTTTCCCTTTTTAATCAAACTCAAAAAGGCATGTGCAAAAACTTACCCCTTTTCCCCCATTTTAATGAATTAAATTTGTAATTAGCATAATAAAGTAAAACAATCATTCCCCTTTTTAAGTTTTATCCCAAAAGCTTTTTATAAATCACTTTAATTGCTTACCCTCTTCTTGTCGCAAGGTTAATGAAGATTATCTTTATTGTTTGTTTTATTTTATTTTATTTTTATTAATATATATATATATATTATAAAAAGGTAAAATCTTACCACCAAAAAAAATTAGACCTAGACCTTATTTTCCTAGGCTGGGTGACACATTTTTTTTTTTAAGGGAAAGGATTCAAATCCTCGTTAACACTTTATTGTCCTAAATCCATCTAGGTTTATCCAATTTAAATTAACCATGCGACATTCTCTTCAGGACACACTAGGTGCTCCAAGGGTGCCACTCGCCTCTTTCAATTTCTGTTGCATGACGTAACCTTCAGGACACACCACGTGCTCCAAGGGTGCCACTCGCCTCTTTCCATTTTCCTCGCGCGACGTGCCCTTGAGGATGCACCACGTGCTCTAAGGGTTCCACTCACCTCTTGAATGACTTGGTAAACATAAAAAAACCTCGGAGTCAATACTCTGCCAGGTGATCTTGTGGGAGACTAAGGGCCTCTAAGAAATAAGGCCAATGCTTTATTGTGTGCGCCTTAGAATTATCGTGAGCGACTGTCGCAGTCTACCCTCATGACATCTTGGGTCCTCTTGAACTAGGTAATCGTTAACCTATAGTTTGAGCCATGGAAGGAGTGCTAGTAGGCTATTGCAGGGATGTTGTCCACACATCTCCCTCAACATCTCTGGTAGTCGAGCGTGACCCCTCTACTCCACATGTGAGTCCGGTCGACAAGATATCGTCAGCCTGCATCATCAACGAATCATGTCAGAAATATATCCATATCATATCATCTAATCAGATGTACTAATATCACATAAAAAAAATCAAACCCCATTAGTTCACTTCCTGACTCGATCCAAAGTCCAAGGGGTTCTATCAATTCCTCTGCATCCTCGAGGTCCGAAATCCTGCACACTCAGTAAAAATGAGTAAATAACACATGTCTATGTGAATGAAACAAAACAACATGAAATCAACCCATAACACCTCACAATAAAAATCAAATTTTTTAATAGCATAATAACCCGTTTCACTTGCGAGCAAGTGTCCTCAAAGAATAAGTTCACTCAGTGCGCCAGAGCGGGATGTTAGATACACCCCCTCTTGGTATAAAATTCATCCCGAAGTTTCACATTATAAGTGCCTAAATAATGTGTATCACAGTATCATAAGTCTATCTATAAAAAAAAATGGAAACTACTGGCGTATATCATATGTGTCCTCCCAGGTTGTCAAGTGCGGACTATAGTTGTCCCACTGGACCTTGACCTGATCTACTTTTCGACGTCATAGCTGTCGAATGAGATGATCCAAGATGTGGATTGGCTCAACCTTGAGCACCCCATCATATGATACTTGCAAGGAACTCATGTCAATAACATGTGTAGGATCACTAATTTAATGTCTCAAAACAGGTACGTGAAAAACATCGTGCATATGCCTCAAGGAATCAGGCAAGGCTAGTCGATAGGCCATGGGCCCCTTTCTCTCCACAATATTGAAATGTCCCATGAGCCAAGGGGAGATTTTATCTCCCTTTCCAAACTTGATCGAGATCTTGTGTAGTTTAACCCTCAAGAAGACTCGATCGCCAACCTCATAACTACGGTCGAAATAGTGTGCATCGACATAACTCTTCTGCTGATCCTGCACTTCTTTAATCCTTTGTCTTATTGTTTTCATTTTCTCTTCAATTCCTTGTATCTCTTCTGGTCCCACAAAGACCTTATCCTCAAGCCGATCCCAACTCAAAGGTGTCCGACACAGTCGCCGGTAAAGAAACTCGAAAGGCACCATTTTAGTGGTCCTCTGGTAACTGTTGTTATAAGTGAACTCCACCAGTGACATGAATTCTCCCCAATGCTTTTGTTGGTCCATCATGTACATGCACAACATGTCCTCCAAGGTTTGGTTCATTCATTCGGTCTTCCCATCAGTCTCCGGGTGATACGCAGTACTGAAGTTAAGTTGGGTTCTCGAGGCCTCTTGGAAACTCATCTAGTAAACACTGATCCTCGATCGAATATAATCCTCTTAGGCACTCCATGCAGCCTAACAATATCACTGATGAAAACTCTAGCTATGTCAGGTGCCTGATAAGTCGTACACATAGGAATAAAGTGAGCACTCTTTGTTAGAGTGTCTACTACTACGACAATCGAGTCCTGTCTCCTTGCTAATAGTGGCAATACAACAATAAAATCCATCAAAATAACCTCCCATTTTGATTCTGGAATAGCGTGTGGTTGTAGTAATCTTGCTGGGTGTCCATGATCAACCTTTACCTGCTGACATTCTAGACATATGGCCAAATAGTTGACGATGTCTGACTTCATTCCCTTCTAGAATAATAAGGGTTTAAGGTCTTCCCTCATCTTCGTGACTCCTGGGTGAGCCATGTAGACTACTCTATGAGCCTCACTTAGGCTCAAGCTCCTCAAATCATCGTTCGGTGGTACGTAAATCCAATTTTTAAACCTCAATAATCCATCGTCGTCAAATGTAAATCCTTCAAATCTTGGTACCATCATTGTGTTTTATCCGATAAAACCCTCGACCTCTTTGTACCAGTCATTGTCATGTTGTAAATTTAGGATCTTTTCACGTCGATTCATCTGAAGAAGCAACAACGAAAATATGCATGGTGTCCGACTCAATGCATCTACCACTCAGTTCACTGTTCCTTTTATGTAAGTAATCTCAAATTCATACTCGCTAAGAAATTCCGACCAACGTCATTGTCACGCATTTAGGTCACCTTGCATAAAGATGTGTTGTAGTCCACAGTGGTCCATCTTGAGTTCAAATTTTCATCCAACGAGGTAGTGTCTCCAAACCTTCAAGGCATATACGATGGATAACAACTCCAAATCATGCGTTGCGTAGTTCTTCTCATGCCTTCTCAGTTTCCTTGAGAAGTAAGTAATCACTTGACTTTCTTGCATCAAGACTCTTCCCAAGTTTTCCTTGGATGCGTCAGTGCATAGAAAGAATTTTGCATCGATGTCAGGGACTTTTAGTATCGGTGTTGTTGTCAACAACTCCTTGAGACTCTAAAATGCTTCCGCGCATTTCTCGATCCATACAGACTTCTTTTTATTCTTCTGCAATTTCATTACAGGATTTGTTATCTTCAAAAATCCCTCGATGAACTGTCGATAGTATCTTGCTAAACCCATGAAGCTACGTACTTCTTGGATGTTCGTTGGCGCAGACCATTCCATAATAGCCTCAAACTTCACTGGATACACAATGATACCTTCACCGGAGATGACATGCCCTAAGTATTGAATCTTTGATTGATAAAATGAGCATTTGGACAAATTCCCATACAATTTGTGCTCTCATAGACACTGTAATACCAAGCGCAAGTGCTCATCATGCTCCTTCATCGTTCGAGAGTAAATCAAAATATCGTCCATGAATACTTGGACAAACTTGTCCAAGTACTCGTGGAATACCCGGTTCATCAAACTCATAAATACCCTTGGGGTGTTTGTCAGTCCAAATGGTAAAAAATTAAACTCATAATGTCCAGACCTCATCTTAAAGGTGGTATTAGGGACATCATCCTCCTTGATCTGTATCTGGTGATACCCTAATCGAAAATCAATCTTTGAGAACATCGTCTCACCCTTCATCTGATCAAATAGATCATCTGTTCTTAGCAACAGATACTAATTCTTGATCGTTGCCTTGTTCAATTCACTATAGTCAATGCAGAGCCTCCACGACCCATCCTTCTTTCATATTAAAATAATAGGTGCATGCCATGGTGACACACTTGGATGTATCAGTCCTAGGTCCAACAACTCCTTCAGTTGCATTCTCAACTCCTATAACTTCAGGGTCAACATCCGATAAGGCGTTCTAGCTATCGATTCAGTCCCCAGTTTTAGGTATATAGTAAAATCCAATTCCCTCTCTGGCAACATCCCAGGTAACTTCTCTAGAAAGATGTCTGCAAACTCTCTCGCCACTGGAAGGTGTTCTAGACCTTCCGCTACTCCCTTCCCGTTTAACGCAAGGATCACATAAATATTGCACGCCTTACGCATGCTCTTATGTAGCTGCAAGGAAGAGATGAACCTCAGGGAAACTCCCTGGTTCTTACCTAGAATCACATGTCTCTATATTTCATCATCGACCAAGCTCAACCGTTTTGTCTTATAGTGGAGTATCGTGTCATGCGATTCCAACCAGTCTATACCGATCATGACGACATAAGATCCTAAGATCCTGACGTATAGGTTGGCCCTGGTGACAAACTCTCCCAGGTTAAGGATACAACCTATAACCTTTCCTCCAACCTTTTGTTTGGATCTAGAAGCCATCTCTATGAAACTAAACTTGTCCTGTTTGACTTCCTTTACCTTAATCCTTTTTAGTGTTGCACCAAAAATGAAACTCTTGGTAGCATCGAGATCTATCAAAATACTAAGGGTCTAGTCAATGACTATACCTGTCATCTCAAGCACAGTCAACTGGTGCTCTGCTTGGCGGTTATTCACCACTACATAAATTCGATGGGCTTTTCCCAAATCTCCCATGGTAGTGGGTCTGACTGATCTAGGTGCTCTAATCCTCTCCACTGGGCAGTTGCGCTGGTAGTGTGGCTCCCCACACGTCCAACACCCCTTCTTCAGTCCAGTACTCCTGGTACCCGAAGTAGAAGGTGACGGCCCACCGACCTGAAATCCTAGTCTGTTCTACTAAACAGGCCTAAAGTACTGCTGCTACGGTCGATGTTGCTGCTGATGCTGTGGTCCTCGATAAGGTGTATGCCACTGAGGCGTCGGTCGCCAAGGTGTAGTGAAAATGGATCCCCTCCGGAAGCCATGATATCCTGGCATACATTTGGCTAGTGTCTAATGTTGCTGCACACTAGATGACACCTCCCCTGCTAGTTTCACTGGAGTCCTAGTCTGACCCCTGCTGATAAGCTCCTCCTCTGCTATGAGGGCCTTCTGAATGACATCATGCAAGGTTTGAGGCATCAAAATCCTAACCTTTTCACATATTCTTCCATTAAGGCCAAACACAAACCTATTCACCTTAATTTTCTTAGTATTAACATGCAGAGCATACCGAAGCAACTTCATAAAATGGGCTTCATACTCGGGCACCGTACGACCACCCTGTCATAAGGCATTGAACTCTTTGAGCTAACGCTCAATGAATTCCTCTGATAAGTACCTCTCTCAGAATCGTTCCTTGAATATTTCCCATGACACGTCTTCGACGACCATGTTCAACTGCGGTAGGAGCATCTTCCACCATAGAAGAGAGCTCCCATTCAGTTGAAAGACCACCATGCAGATCTTCATGTTGGAGGTATAGTCGCGAAGTGAAAAGCACATCGCCATATTCTCCAACCATGCCTCGGCGGCTGCATCGTCTAGGGCACCAAAGAACTCGGGAAAGTTTACCTTCTCGATTTCACAATGAATGCTACCAGTATCGACTAGAGCATGCAGTGGACCCTCAGGGGGTGTCGGTGCCCTAGACTCATCTTTGTCCAAACGACTGATTAGTGCCTCAGACATCCACTAAAAAGACCTCATCAACCCAACCACATCACCCAACACTATCTTCTCTTGCCCAACATCCTCTTCATCTCCCTAGGGGTTAGACCCCTCAGGCATGGATGCTACTAGAGGCATCAGGACTCCTCCCTAGCACCCCGTCGTTGGCCTCCGCGGCGTCCTCTAATGATGATCACCTGCACGAATACAAATCAAATTAATTAGCAACAACATAATCAAATCATATCAATGAAAGTTGTAGTGATCCCAAGTCGCGATTTGAACCTGGATCTGATACCATATGTAATGATCCCATCATTACAGCTAAGCGAAGCAAAAGTGCAAAAAAAAATTTCACTTTTTTTTTGAATTTAAGCAAGAAGGCGACGATGACAATAGTTTAACCATGCTAATGATGAAGAATGCAAGTATGCAGTCCAGGAAATAGGCAACTATGAAACCACGCACTGGCACAAGGGAAACTGGGTGAAACATGCGTAGAACAACAAGGAGGAACAACTACCCACCCGACACAAAAGAGAAACACCTACAAGCTAAGAGACGACATCCCCCTCCTGACACGATGACCTTGACGAAAAATACTAGAACCTCAAGACGTGTGAACCAAATGCATGAAGGTGTTCCACCCATGTGCCAAATCAACTTACATCGCTCGACAACACTCACACAAAATGCACCGACTCTGACCAAGTTCTTGTTTGACGCTCTCCAATAGGGCGAGCCATGATCCCCTCCTCAGGAATCATGTCGTCCCTAGGTGACAAACAGATCAATAGCCTTGGCACCACACATCCTATATGGACCGAGGACTCTAGATATATCGAACGTGATAAGATGAAACGACTGACAAGGATACCACACCCATACCCCACTCAACAGGGCAACATAGCCAATAAGACGTCCTTCTAAAAGAAAAAGCGCAACTATTATGACTTCTCCAATAACCCAACAACTAACTGTTAAGCAAGAAGTCTAAGTGTGAAGGAGTGAATTGTTACCATGCTACTATGGTCATAATAGTTTATCAAGGTGAACTAAGTTAGGCACTTAACAAGGTCAAATACCCTGATCAATCAATTGTACCTTTCCCATTAAAGTAAGTGAACTGTTGATCTATGTTGCTAATAAAATACTCGATTTTGTTGTCTAAAATAACAAGTCTAAAGTAAATCAGTATACACAATCCAAATTAACAATTTAACAAATATATATACAATGACACAAATTTCAATATAACGCTATTATTCAACACTATTAACAATATTAGTTTACAATGCGCTATCTAACAATATTAGCAACATTAATGTAAAACATGCTGACTATTACACTTGTTATCCAATAATAAGTCTAACAATAACGACAGATAATAAAGAATTTAAGGCTAAGGGTGTAAAAGATGATATTGTTGTCTAAAAATAGATATTGTTGCCTCTGTTATGGCAATCCATAAAGAGATCTCTGTACCCTACATTAAATACATAAAAATTAGTGGTCCGAGCATATCCATTAAATACATATGGAATGGTCAGTCAGCTAAATCGTTGTCATAAACTATGTTGGGTTTACCATTCAAAGTTAGTTGAGTTTAACATCAAGTTCATTATGATTCAACCATTCAAATTTCTGAGTTTACCATCCAAATTTTGATGAGTTAACATCTGAATTTCTGAGTTTATCCATCCGAATTTTGCTCAGTTAACCTCTGAATTTCTGAGTTTATCCATCCGAATAAGAATTTTAGAATTGTTTTCTCCTTCATGAGTGGTAACTATATTGATTAAGTGTTACCATGCGCCTGGTTCATAACACACAACCTTTAACGAAATTTATGAGGTGAATAGTCCAACCGTAAAACGTTTAATAACTAGTTCTTAAAAAACCAACATAATTTAATAAGTCACCTAAAACCAATGTAAACATTCCAACCTTACTGTTGTTAAGAAAGAGCTATAAATAAAATAATGAGCAATACTTCCACAGTGAAAACTTCACTAACACAGTAAGAATTCATCCTAGATATAATTCATGGTTAAATAAAAAAAAATTGAGTTTTGCCTGAGTTAACATCCAGTTCGTTTTGGTTTATCAATTAAAAATTTGTTGAGTTTTGAGAGGAGAATGGATCTGGGTTATATCAATAAAATCGCAACAAACAAAGGAAAACCACAGTCAAAGAAGTCATAAAACACGGTCTGAGAGTGTAATATATAACGGTAACTCGCAAGGTAAATTCGCTAACGAATTTCATTAAAGTTGCAGAGAGGATTCGTTATCCCAAAGGGAATCAAATCGCAGTTCCCCAACCAGAAAATATAGGCGTGAATGAGGATTCAATCGAAATAAAAACAAAGGGGTAAGGTCGTGCCTATCAAGGTAGGTTGTCGCGGCACCTACAGGTTTTAAAAAAAAGGGTCGTCAATGCATAGTAGTCCCAACATATCTGATGATAATCAATAAAACTAAAGGTGTATAACCAGGTCATTACTGTCTGAAATGATAACTCGTTGTCCAAACAACCCATAAATTAATGTCAATGCAGAGTAAGGAAAATGCATGGAAACCCACCACTTTTCTATTCAACGCACATCAATTCCGCCTATGGAATGCATAGATTGGAAGGGGGAGATTTGCAGGCCAGAAGTATGGAAAATGTAGGGAAAAACGACTTTAATTAAATATCAATGAGGAAGAGGGTAAATCGCAGGGTAGAAGTAATGAAACGCATGGGATGAATGCTAAGTAGAGTAAAATGGCAGACCAAAAGTATATAAATAAACAAAAACACACAGTAAATTCGCTAGGGATTTGTATCAACGCAGATTTAAATTTGCCAGTAAAAGTATTGGAACGTAGAGATACTTCGCCATGAAATGTGTCAAATGCAAGATCAACGTAGAGCATCAAAATGGTTCGTTGAGGGAAAGGGTAACAATTGTAGAGGTAATCAATCGTAGCAAGGCACAATACCACCAGTCAACCAAGAACAATCGGAAGGGGTAGACAACTGGCAGAAACATTCTTTGTTCATCATCCACTCACAGGAAAGTAGGGCATTGAGATCCATAAGTCTATTAATGCCGAAGCGACGACCGTAGATCATGCTCCTGGATGATTGCTTAGGCATGGACTAATGGGATAGGGATGAAGGCAAAAATAAACCACAATCATCACAATCAATCAACCACATGACGATCAAGACATGTACGGATCGAAGGCCATGGGAAAAAACCGAACATCAAGCTAAGGCTATAGGGAAATTTCAGTCATCAACTAGAATGCTAATACTATCATATTATTTAATTGATTAAGAAAACATAAATGAAAGAATAAATCATACTAACCATCTACCACAAAGAAATAAAGGAAGCACATCGTTTCCCAATTGCCCGCTCTGAGTTGATGTCCCGTGCGCTCCGTGAAAATCCCTCTTGTCGACCGATGAGACTTCACTGGTACCTCATAGTCAACGCTAGGGGTACTCTTCTTCCCCTTATCCCCCCAAGTCGCAAAGGGGTCACACAAACTATCTAGAGATTCAACTAGCTCCCAGCTCGCCTCGCAAGGCAGAGCTACCACTCCTCACCGAGCAGGGTATCCCAACTCCTGCAAGCTAAGTTAGTCAAGTATATATTTATGCAGCGTAACGTTATGCAAATAGAAGAGATCTATCATCATTTTCCTCCCTCCATTATATAGAGTTTCGAAGTAAATGTTTTTCCCAAAACCCCTTTTAATTTATAGTTCATTAGTTTAATTCATAATAATCCTCCTCGTACATGTGTCACCCATCCCCTTCATTCCTCGAAAAACTAATTTCTTTAATTAATTAATTACTCTTATTTCCCTCACCCACCTAGAGTCACTCCTAGAATTGCTCCTAGGTGTCCACAAAATCCCCTACAGGTTTTAATGACTTTCCCCATTATTAATTTGCTAGTTCAACTTAAATTAGAAAGTTCTTAAATGGTATATACCTTACTAAGTTGGACTAACTTCTTTTTCCTAGTGTTTCCCCTTTTTTTAAGGTTTCCTCTTTTTCCTAGTTTCCTAATTATTTTAGGTTTCCCCTTTTTCCCTTTTTAATTAAACTCAAAAAGGCATGTGCAGAAACTTACCCCTTTTCCCTCTTTTTAATGAATTAAATTTGTAATTAGCATAATAAAGTAAAAAAATCATTCCCCTTTTTAAGTTTTATCCCAAAAGACTTTTATAAATTACTTTAATTGTTTACCCCATTTTTTTCACAAGGTTAATGAAGATTATATTTATTATTTGTTTTATTTATTTTATTATATATATATATATAAAATTTATTTTTTATAAAAAGGTAAAATTTTACCACCAATAAAAATTAGACCTAGACCTTATTTTCCTAGGCTAGGCGACACATTTGTTTTTTAAGGGAAATGTTTCAAATTATCCTTAACACTTTATTGTTCTAAATCCATTTAGGTTTATCCAATTTAAATTAACCACACGACGTGCCCTTCAGGATGCACTAGGTGCTCCAAGGGTGCCACTCGCCTGTTTTTGTTTCTCTTGCACGACGTGCCCTTAAGGACACACCATGTGCTCCAAGGGTGCCACTCACCTCTTTCCATTTTTCTTGCATGATGTGCCCTTTAGGACACACCACGTACTCCAAGGGTGCCACTCGCCTCTTGAATGACTTGGTAGACTTCATAAACCCTTGGAGTCAATACTCTACAAGGTGATCTTGTGGGAGACTAAGCGCCTCTAATGAATAAGGCCCCTATCTTATTGCATGCCCCTTAAAATCATCGTGAGTGACTATCACAGTCTTCCCTCACGACATCATGGGTCCTCTCAAACTAGGTAATTGTTAACCTACAGTTCGAGCCACGATGAGAGTGCTAGTAGGTTGTGGCAGGGCTGTTGTCCACACCTCTCCCTCAACATCTCTGGTAGTCGAGCGTGACCCCTCTACTCCACATGTGAGTCTGGTCGACAAGCTATCATCAGCCTGCATCATCAACGAACCATGTCAGAAATATATCCATACCATATCATCTAATCAGATGCTCTAATATCACATAAAAACAATCAAACCCCATTAGTTCACTCCCTGACTCGATCCAGAGTCTAAGGGGTTCCACCGATGCCTCTGCATCCTTGAGGTCTGAAATCCTGCACACTCAGTAAAGCCGACTCAATAGAACATGTCTATGTCAATGCAGCAAAACAACATGACATCAACCCATAACACCTCATAATCAAAATAAAAAATTTTAATAGCATAATAATCTGGATCACTTGCGAGCAAGTGTCCTCAAATAATAAGTTCGCTCAGTGCGCTAGAGAAGGATGTTAGATACACCCCCACTTAGTCTAAATTTCATCCCGAAGTTTCACAGTATAAGTGCCGAAATAATGTGTATCACAGTATCATAAGTCTATCTATCAAACAAAAATGGAAACTGCTGGCACATATCATATGCATCGTCCTAGGTCATCGATTGTAGACTATAGTTGTCCCCTGATCTACTGTTTGACATCGTAGCTGTCGAATGCGATGATCCAAGATGCGGATCGAATCAGCCATGAGCACCCCCTCGTCTGATACCTGCAAGGAACTCATGTCAATAACATGTGTAGGATCACTAATATAATGTCTCAAAACAAATACGTGAAAAACATCATGCATACGCCTCAAAGAATCAGGCAAGGCTAGTCGATAGGCCACGGGCCCCTTTCTATCCACAATATCGAAAGGTCCCATGAATCTAGGAGATATTTTATCTCCCTTTCCAAACTTGATCGAGATCTTGTGCGATTTAACTCGCAAGAAGACTCAATCACCAACCTCGTAATTACGGTCGACACGGTGTGCATCGACATAACTCTTTTGCCAATCTTGTGCTTCTTTAATCCTTTATCTTATTGTTTGCATTTTCTCTTCCAATTCTTGTATCTCTTTTGGTCCCACCAGGACCCTATCCTCAAGCCGATCCCAACTCAAAGGCATCTGACATGGTCGCTCGTAAAGAAACCCAACATCTCTGGTAGTCGAGCGTGACCCCTCTACTCCACATGTGAGTCTGGTCAACAAGCTATCGTCAGCCTACATCATCAACAAATCATGTCAGAAATATATCCATATCATATCATCTAATCATATGCACTAATATCACATAAAAACAATCAAACCCCATTAGTTCACTCCCTAACTCGACTCGAGTCCAAGGGGTTCCATCGATGCCTCTGCATTCTCGATGTCTGAAATCTTGCACACTCAGTAAAACTGAGTCAATAACACCTATCTATGTCAATGCAGCAAAACAACATGAAATCAACCCATAATGCCTCATAATCAAAATCAAATGTTTTAATAGCATAATAATCTGGATCACTTGCAAGAAAGTGTCCTCAAAGAATAAGTTCGCTCAGTGCGCCAGAGCGAGATGTTATAATTCATAAACTTTCATAAAAATATAAAATATAAATTAATTGTTGTATCACTTATTTATAATAACATATAACTTGAAAACATTATRCAACCAAACATTATATATTCATAAATTATATATTTATATAACACTCCCAAATTATTAAAATTAATTTATATAATACTACTAAATATTAATTTATAACACTCCAAAATATTTATTTATTTATTTTTTGATAAATTAATTGTTGTATCACTTATTTATAATAACATATAACTTGAAAACATTATACAACCAAACATTATATATTCATAAATTATATATTTATATAACACTCCCAAATTATTAAAATTAATTTATATAATACTACTAAATATTAATTTATAACACTCCAAAATATTTATTTATTTATTTTTTGAAATTTATATTTTTAAATATATTTATATTAAATTAAATTTTAAAATTTTATAACATTGCCAAATTATTAAAATTAATTTATATAAGAGTTTTAATTTAATATAACATTGAGTTATATAAGAGTTTTAATATCACATTGACTTATATTAAAATTAGAGTTTTAATTTAATTTATTAAAAGTTCAATATCTATATTGGAGTTTTAATTTATTAAATTATATATTTAAACTTTAATTTAAATTTTATATTTAAATTAAATATTAACAAATTAAACTTTAATTTAAATTAATATATTTAAACTCTAATTTAATTAAATCTTAATTTAAATTATATATTTAAACTTTAATTTAAACTATATATTTAAACATTAATTTAAAGTAATTAAATTTAAACTATATTTAAACCTTAATTTAAACTAAATATTAACTAATTAAACCTTAATTTAAATTAATATATTTAATCTCTAATTTAATTAAACTTTAATTTAAACTATATATTTAAATCTTAATTTAATTAAACCTTAATTTTCAACTATATTAATCATTACAAGACTCCTATATTTAATTTGCCACCTATTCGTGTGAAGTATTAGAGTTTTAATTTATTAAACTATATATTTAAACATTAATTTAATTAAACCTTATTTAAATCTTAATTTAAACCTTAATTTAAATCAATATATTTAATCTCTAATTTAACTAAACCTTAATTTAAACTATATATTTAAATCTTAATTTTCAACTATATTAATCATTACAAGACTCCTATATTTACTTTGCCACCTATTCGTGTGAAGTATTAGAGTTTTAATTTATTAAAATATATATTTAAACCTTAATTTAATTAAACCTTACTTAAATCTTAATTTAAACCTTAATTTAAACTTTATATTTAGACCTTAATTTAAACTAAATATTAACTAATTAAACCTTAATTTAAATTAATATATTTAAACCCTAGTTTAATTAAATTTTAATTTAAATTATATATTTAAACCTTAATTTAAAATAATTAAATTTAAACTATATATTTCAACTTTAATTTAAACTAAATATTAACTAATTAAACCTTAATTTAAATTAATATATTTAATCCCTAATTTAATTAAATCTTAATTTAAATTTTCAACTATATTAATCATTACACGACTCCTATATTTACTTTGCCACCAATTAGTGTGAAGACAATGAGACTGAGTTTGATACTATTCGTGTGAAGACAATGAAATGATATGATGTTATTTAATACATCCATATTATATCTTTTATTTCATTTACTTTTCACAATTAACTATTAAACTTTCTCACTGACTAATTATTAATAGTTACACGAATCCTATTTTTATATTATTGAAGAAGTATAAGAATTCTAAAATTAATTTAAAACTAAATTGTGTAAGAGTGTTTAAAAGAGAGCAATGATTGCTAAAATATGATTATATGCGTTCACCATTAATCTCTGGGTGTTCACCATCCATTGGCTCTGTCGAGGAAATTATATGATTGGCTCATTGACCTCTCGAACAGCTTTGTCAGAGGCCTCCTCTGTCAGAGATGTGAAGCTTGACTTATCAGACTCTTGTCTCATGCACTATCTCCTCTCGCCATCTAGTCTTCTGATTTCTGCTACTCTTGATAGAACCAATATCGTCGGGTTAACTGCTTTACTCTGTTCGAACTATGAACCCCACCACCTGGAGTCCACCAGGATTTTGCAGTTTTATGTGAACCCTATAGTCGGCTTTCCACGACCCTCTGCACCTACAACTGCCCTATAGAGGCCTCCTGCCTTCGCGGGACTTACTACCAGTGCTCGGTCGTCGCTTTATATCAGACTACCAATGAACCTTATTATCTGGATGAGTGAACTATATCAGACAGTACCAAGGAACATCGATTGCAAATACAGGCAAATAAGTGAGATCATAATGAGTGCATGTTACAGAGATAATGAGAAAAACTTCAGAGATAAACACATATATGCGGAAGACTTGTATTATATTAAATCAGAGCATAAGCCACGGGTATTACAAGATTTGTGCCAGATGCACAAACTGAGATCAAACTACTCTTCACTCACCAAACTTAATTACAGACTCTGAACTCAAGAAAGACACGAAGCTTCAAACAGAAGGGAAGCTTAGAGACTCTGACTGACTGACTCAAAATCTAAAATGCGAATACCCAACAATGAGCTCTCATCCTTCCTTTATACAAATTTGAGAAGGAAGAGTCATCGTGAAGCAAAGATTCGAATGGACAAGTGGCCCCATGTGTCTGCCACTGAATCTTTACTTCTATGATTTGACGGTGGTGATCGTGCACGATTCCCCGACCAAATCTTGAATTTATTTCACATCCACCGAAAGAAAATAGAATAGTAGGTCTGATGGGATAGTCATGCAAGATTCCTCGACAGATGGACAAACTAATATGACATAAAGTAAAGTATCTTTGAAATGTGGGTCAAACATCACCAAAATTCGGAGAAGTGCTCCGATTTTCCAAGATTCCCATTATTTTGAAAAGACAATTTACACAGTGGAGGTTAATACGGTAACCCACAGAACCCGAATGACACCACTGTCGGTCATTAAGACATGAATTCTCATGATTACACTGTGGAGTTGGTCACCTCAACCCACGGAAATCGACATTAATTATTCCATTGGATGATCATGGAAGTGACGGAACCTATAGGGGTCCCAGTGCTGAGTATACACTTCTCTGTATAGTACTAGGTCTTCATTACTGTCTTCTTCTTGGTGAAGTACATATTTAGTCCTGATAATCCATGGATGTCTTTCCCTGATAAATAAAATTTTATATTCTTCTTCGGAATAAAGATCATTTATGGTTTGTAAGTTCCTATTTGGGAAGAGGAACATTTTGGCTGTTTCTGTTACTTCAGCATTTATTCCGATAGGTCTTAATCCAAACTTTTGCCACCAATCCATTAGCCATTCAGGTTCAGGGAAACGAATAAAATTCACAGAGAACTGGATCATGCAATAATAATAATTATACCTATATGTCCAAAGACAGACGTTGTACCACATTCCTTTGTATTGTTCATAGTTTATGTTGAACAATCTTTCGTTTGGATCCTGGTTTGGCCATGATTGTAGAGTCCTCATTCTATTGATTTGAAAAAAATTCCAAGATGGAGTTTCTTCCCATCTTTGGATTTGTTGGTCAAACCATTCCTTGTTTGCAGATATGATTCGACTGAGATCACCCATTTCAACAAGATTCTGTCTGGATGCAATTGTTGAGGGGTGATGTATTCTTCCAATAATGTGTTGAGGAGGGATTACATGAATACTAGTATTTCTTGAAAATCCTGGTAATCCAAACTCAACTCTCTCAGATGATCTTAGGTGCCACCCTGGTATCCAATGTTCTGTATATACCTCCCAGGGAGTATTATCATCTAGATAATGAGTGACTGGAGCATTTCTTTGGTCATCCCATGCATCTATGATTACCATGTTTTTCTTACAGTAGGCAAGTTGGGCATGAGATTCTGAAATAAATGGTAGTTCTATCCTTTTGGGAGATAGTCTTCAATACTTGGCAGAGTAATGAAATACCCTGGTCCTCCTGAAGAGCATTTGCAAGATCCATGGGGTTCAACTGTAGACAAAAATGGAGTGCCAAGAATGCAGTCTACTGGTAACTTAGAAATAAGATATTTCATTCCTAAAGCATATTCTTCAAACAACAAGATGCCTTTAGGAATTTCAAAATTGAAACCAGTATTTACATTTCCTAGTCCGACGACAGAGCCACAGCTAGGAAGCCAGTATTTAGCAGGGATCAAGTCTTTATTTATCAGATTCATGTCAGATCCAACGTCTAGGAGTGCAGTTAACTTGAATACTTCATTGTTTATCTCCAATTTAACTTTGACATAATATTTCTAGTATCTGATAGGCATGATTTTCATTCCTATGAGTCCTTGCATTTGAGCTACTGTTTGCCCTTGTATGATTGATTCTGGACTCTCAAAAGGAGCATCTTCCAATGGTGAAGGAATGGAATCCAATTTTTCTTTTAATTCTTTGATTTCTTGTCTGGCCCAAGAATCAATTTTGAAGCTATATTCAGCTTCTGTCTCCATTCTCTTCATTTTTCCTTTCAATTCAGAGATTTCCTTTTTTAATAAAAGAAATTCTTTAGCTAAATCAGTTACAAAGGTGTTCTATAACTTTGCTTCTCTGTTGAACTTAATGAAGGTATTTGTATTTTTATCAGAAGAAGCATCAATAAATAAAGGTTCTCTTTTAGGTAGCTCAACAACTTTGTTCTTTTGTTCAGACTTTACTGTTTTTACAAAAGTATCAAGAAGCGATTTTTTCATATCTCCTTCAGGTAAGGCTTTTATCTGGGCTAGCATCTATGCTTCTTGATCTCCTATATTATGAAACATACAGACTTTTAGTTTATGCTAGATTTCTGGCTCTGTTTCAGAGTCAGAACTGTCTGTATTGCTTTTGCAAGAGAAAAAATTTGGATTTCTACAATTGCAATCCTGATTGATCAAAATTTCTTCTTCTGAGCTATATTGGAACTCAGAAGTACTATCAGAGTCAGAGCAACATCCTTCCCGAAGAATATGAACTTATTCTCTTTTAGGAAAAGGATGGTAGGGGCATTGGTTTGTTTCATAATTATTTGCCCCGCATCTATTGCAATGTGTCCTCAGGGCTAATTGCTTTTTCTCTTGGGCTTATTTTGCCTTTTGTTCTGAAAGTTTTCCTTTGGATTTTCTAGAGGTTGTGTTTTCTGGACAGTTGTAAGCCAAATGCCCTGATTTTCCACAAATCCAACAATGAGCTTGGTTTCTTTCCTGATGATTATGAGTTTTTAGTTTGATATCCTCAGGCTCATAGTAATGTGTTCTAGGCTGATATCTATATATGTGCCTGGGTTTTCTCCCCTTGTCTTCTCTGCATTCCTTTTTCTAGTTGGATTTGAAATATATAGGCCATATTTCTCACAAATAGATTTCTGATCAGGGAGGTAAGTAGACTTTGATACAAAGTTTTGGACTTTCATACTGGTGCAGAGTCCAATTAAGGCCTTAGTGATTAGGGAGTAGATTTCTCCCCAAGTGTACATTTCGTAAGGAAGTTTAAATACTTCCTGAATTTGCAGGTATTCAACAAATTTACTTGGTAGTGCTGCCAAGTATACTTGTTTCCAAAGGAGGTTTTGACTATCATGTACTTCAAATATTCTCTGTGTCCAATCCATATGGAATTATTCATACTCGGACATCTTCCTGCATTTCATATTCATAAGTATTATTTCATGTTTGTCAGCAATTTCAGCTTCTATACAACACCAATGCTCAAGTATTGCAGTAGTGAGAGCACCAATCATATTGTTCTGGGTAGATCCATCAATATGATACAAAATATCTCCCTGTTCATCTCTAAGAACTTCAGCCTCCATTTTTTTGATCATTACAGAGGAAGAAATTACTTCCCACCATTTGCTAAGAGTGCCTGTATAGCACTGAATAATAGTTTTGCATGCCTCAATCTCTATTTTTCCTTTCATGCACAAAATCTTATAGGAGACATACATTCTATCAATTAGTTGTCTGATTTGTGCTATAGACAAAGTATCAATGTTCCATTCCTGGAACCATTCTTCAACAAATGTTTGTGTATCTGGAAGTCTACCTTTCCCAATCAAGTCAGGGGTTGGTGGTCTAGTAGAGTGGTGTGGAAGGTTTTCATAAGCAGGATTTCTGACAGTCACTAGAGAATGTCGATCTCTTGAAGAATATTCTGGTTTTTATGGCATCCTCTCATGACTGTATGAAATTTGTGCATTTCTTCTACAGAGGGTCTTGAAATGTCACTAGGTAAGGGATTAGAAAATATGCAGTCTGGTATCACTTTATCACACTGTTCTATGTACCCTAACCCATATCTTGGAGTAATAGGAGGTCTCATACCCTTGTATATGTCTTGGATTCTAGGATCTAATGTTTCTATAGTGGGCATGTAATGAATCATAAAACAATGAGCAGATTCAGAAGTGGAAGTAACTACTATCTACAGTATTATTTACAGAGCGGTAGTACTCAAAAGAATCCATAGTAGTAGATCTTACTATTTCTGCACAGAAAAGCAAGGCATTTAATCTTAGTCCTCTGCTCCGGAGAGAGAGAATGTCAGATAGGCTCTTGGTCGACTGCTCAGGCAGAAACTAGTAATCTCTGTCAGGAGGTCGCAGTAGTGGAAACCCTGCCATTAAAGGGCCCGAGACTACTAATACAGCCTCAGAAGTGTGTCGCAAGAGTGGAAACCCTACCTTTAAAGGGATCGAGACTCTTGATACGACACTAGATTCTTTACACAGAAAATAAATCACACACACAGACTTATATACAGAGCGACTAGCTTTATCAGATCAAAGAGTCTGATATCATACTCAGGAGAAAAAGAAGGTCATGGCTCTGATACCGTGACCTTCTTTTTCTCCCGGGTATGATATCAGACTCTTCTATCTGATAAAGCTAGTCGCTCTGTATATAATTTTGTGTGTGTGATTTATTTTCTGTGTATAGAATCCAGTGCCGTATCAAGAGTCCTGGGCCCTTTAAAGGCAGGGTTTCCACTCTTGCGACACACTTCTGAGGCCGTATCATTAGTCGCGGTCTCTTTAAAGGCAGAGTTTCCACTACTGTTACCTCCTGATAGAGATTACTAGTTTTTTCCTAAGCAGTCGGCCAGGAGCCTATCTGACATTCTCTCTCTCCGGAGCAGAGGACTAAGATTAAATGCCCTACTTTTCTGTGCAGAAATAGTAAATCTCTACTGCAACCATGGATTCTAGATCAATGTCTTTTAGAGATGTAAGAAACGCTGAAGAAACTACTTTTGAACCTGACTCTGCAAATAGCCTAGAGTCCATGTTTTCTTTTAATAGATCTTAGAGTATAAACCATGCTAGCATTGAAGAAATAGAAACTAACCCTCAAGCAGCATGGAAACTACCTCCTATTTCCCCAAGTTATGTCTATCAAGACCTTAATATGTTCCATCTAAAAGTTGTAACAAGAGTAATTGTAAAAGAATCAGTGGGTAGAATATAACAAAATAGTGATATCAGTCAAACAATTTCTTTAATCAATGCTAAATAAATCCAAAAAGAAGCCAAAAGACATAGAACAAATTATGTCCACTTTGGATGTATTAGAGTTGGAATCAGTCCTCTAGTCCATAAAGGAATAGACTCTTATGTTCTGTGTACTGTAAGGGATCTTACCCATAATAAATTCACTGATTCACTAATAGGAGGAATAGTTGCCCCTCTCTCTAATGGGCCTGTCTACTTTGACTGTTACCCAAATTTCTCTATATATACTTTTGATGAGAATATTGAAAATATCCTGAAACTCTAGATTAGAATGACTGGATTCGACATGTTCCCTACCCGAACAAACATATCTGTCCAAATTAGGAGATGCTTCAAACATACTAATACTCTATTCCCTGCAGTCTTGCATACTCCTAGTAAAGAATCGCAGTCTAGTAGCTTAGTATTAACTGATCCTTTAAACCAAAAAATGGAACATTGTTTGATAAAATGGGAAAATGTATCTTTTCCAATCGATTGGGTCATTAATACTCCAAGAGCACCAATCCCAAGATCTATTACCTCTGCTCAAATAAAAGAAACCTCAAATTATGCAGTTATCTCTTTTCCTCAACGAAACCTTTCCAAACAGGTTTCTTGTACAACAAACAACCCAATTTCTTCATTTCCTTCCTCATCCTTATGCTTACATGCCTCACTCCAGTCTCTGGCAAATCAAGTTGGCCAAATTCCATTTTGAGTAAAATGTTTTGACTGTGGAGAACTCATTACTTTGTCTACTCTTTCTTCCTTCAAAGAAAATGAAAGAGTCCAGTTTGAACATGCAAACCACAATCCAAGGACAAACTTACCTCCACCAAGTTCTACTTTAAAAGACCAGTGTCCCCATCCCCAGTGTTCTGACATTCCTTTTCCACATGATTCCCATATCTTAGTCTTCCAAGAAAACCCTTGCGCAGAAATAGATCAGAGAAGACAAGCATATCTTCCTGAAGATACGAGGAGACCATCCTATCCAGAAATCCAGAAATTTCTTTTATTACTAAAAGGATGCAGCAAGGACACAGTTAAAGAAGAATGGATGAAAGAAATGCTAAATTGGGATTTATTTACCCATCCAAAAGCAGAAACTTTTGCTAAAAATTCCTCAAATACCGAGAAATTAAGGCTAGCTTGTGCATGGAAGAAATTTATGAACACTGAAGATTTGTTCACTTCGTTTTATGAGTGGAATTCCTTTTATCAAAGAACAAGGAAAGCCTGTTCAAATTCTTTAGTCCCTCAAAAGGAAAAAGCTATTTGTTGCCCTGTCCAAGCTCTTTCTATATCAGACCTTGCAAGAGAAGTTAGCAAACTGAAAAAAACTATTAAAGAAAATTTTGAAAAAGAAAAGGAAAATCAAGAGCACAATCTCTAGATTGAACATCAGAAATTTCATATTCTGATTGATTTAAAAATACAAGGGATGTATTTCAAACTAAAGACATTAATAGATACAGGATCAAACTTGAATATGCTACACAAAGACATTATTCTTGTGTCCTTATGGAAAAAGACTCAATCTTTAGTTGTTGGATTAGGAAACATTCCTAATGACATTTCATTTCAGATTCCAGAAGGACTCCTTTGCTTCTAGGACTATTGTTTAAAGTTGAGATTTCTCCTAGCATATATTCCTATTGCCTGCATCCTTGGCACTCCTTTTCTTGTTGCAGTAGCACCACATGGATCAACAATGGTGACTCTAGACAAACCAGGATACTTTATTAGTATTCCTTCTCCAAAATGGAAAGTTATGATAAAGCTCCCTTTTGTTTCCACCCCGAGGGTTTCAGACATGCTTCAGTTGACCATAAGAAAAATTCTTAAAATAGAAGAATTGAAAACCTTCCAGTCGGGGGTACGAATCAAAGACCAGCTAAAGAAAAAGTAGATCCAAGAAAAAATTCTTTTGCTATACAACAAGAATTTATTGATATAGTCCGCTCAAAGAACCCTACTGCCTTTTGTAAACAGAAAAAGCATGAAGCTTCCCTTCCCTAAAAAGAAGAATACCAAGGGAAACCTTTCAAAAGTAGGGCCATACCTATGAATGCTAAATATCATAAGCTATGTGCAAAAGAGATTAAGGGTTTACTCAACAAAGAACTTATTAGAGAATCTACTAGTCCATGGAACTGTTATGGATTCTATGTAAACAAACACTCAGAACAAATAAGAGAAGTTCCCCGACTAGTAGTAAATTACAAGTCCTTAAATAAAGTATTGGCTGATGATACATATCCAATCCCAAACAAAAATAGTCTGGTCACCAGAATAGCAGGAGCCAAGATTTTTTCAAAATTTGATTTAAAATCAGGATTTTGGCAGGTTGCAATTAAAGAAGATGATAAATTCAAAACGGCCTTCAATATCCCTGCTGGACACTATGAGTGGAATGTTATGCCCTTTGGCCTAAAAAATGCTTCAGAAAAATTTCAGAGAGTAATGGATGATACTCTCAAGCCATATTTTGTTTGGCTCATTGTTTACATTGATGATATACTTGTGTTTTCCTCATCTATAGAGCAACATTTCAAACATCTGAGGAAATTTTTACAAGTTGTTAAGCAAGCAGGCCTAGTTATTTCTAAAAAGAAAATTGAGCTTTTCAAAACTGAGATAAAATTTCTAGGTCATATTATAAATAATGGAAACCTGACTTTGCAAACTCATGCTGTAGAATTTGCAGATAAATTTCCTGATAAGATTCTTGACAAAACACAACTACAAAGGTTTTTGGGTAGTCTAAACTACATTAGCCATTTCTATAAGAAATGTGCACAAGATAGAAAGCTTATGAATGAAATATTGAAGAAATATCCAAGTCCATGGACAGAAGCACATACCCAAGCTATAAAAAATATCAAGGACAAAGCCAAGAATCTTCCTATTCTCCATATTTCTGATGATGACCTCCCAAAAATTGTTGAAACTGATGCAAGCAACATCGGATGGGGAACAATACTTAAATAGGTAAGAGATAAAGGGAAAGAAGAAATTATCTTATTTGCCTCTGGATTATGGCAGACAACAGAAAAAAATTATTCTGCCCTAGAAAAGGAAATCAAGGCTGCACTTAATGCCATACAAAAATTTGAAATCTATTCGATCTACAAAAAGTTCTTGTTAAGAACTGATGCAGCAACCATGAATAAAGTTCTCAATAAAGAATTGAGGTCTCCTGTTGATTCCAAATTTTCTAGATGGCAAGCCTTATTTAGCAAGTTTGATTTTTCCATTGAACACATTAAAGGGTCACAAAATTCTATACCAGATTTCTTAAGCAGAGAACATCTTCAAAGTTTCTTCTTATTAATTTCTATACAACTAAGGAATGGCATGGAGACATTAGTTAATATTCCTGACTCTTTGAATTGGGAATCCTACGCAGCAGATTGGGTACCCCATTGGGAGTTAAGAAGTACCAAGATCTTATCTCAAACAACTCATCTGTCATACTCTAGTTTGGTACCTGAAGTCATAGGAAGAAGAGTTTCAAATGTCCTAGCTCCTATAATTTCAAGAACAAATGAAAAGGCAGTCAAAGCCCAACATGCTCTAACAAAATTATTTCATGACATTATTATGGTATGGGATATAAGGGATGACGAAGGACATAACCAACAATATTTTTTCTTAGATAGACCCAGGCTATTGTTTCATTGGCCTGAAAGGAATCCCAATATTATTTTTCCTGAAGCTGGCTTCAATTATATTGAATATAAAGAATTGTGGTGGAATTTCATCCAGCAAGAAGAGTTCTTCACTCTAGTCAAATTTGGGAATGTTAACACTACAACATCTAGAAGACCACCACTTTGGTTAGCAGACTGGTGGAAATACTTTGGGTTAAACAAAGGAGTAATCGATCCAAGAATCTTAAATTCCTTCACCTCCTTATCATCTGTACAAGACCTTTTTAGACAAGGGCCTAATGACAGAGAATTACTGCGTTCTTTCATCCTAAATCATTTTCAATGGGCTGTTAAAACAAAAAATATTGTACAAATCATAAATGGACAGCCTTTTATAGCACGGAAAATATATACTAAATGATGGGATACTCTCAACTATCCAGAAAGATTTTTTGGATTCTTTGAAAATGATTAACCATAATCTTCAAATCGGTTTTCGTGGGTTGACGTGACCAACTCCACAGTGTAATCACGAGAATTCATGTCTTAATGACCGACAATGGTGTCATTCGGGTTCCATGGGTTACCGTATTAACCTCCATTTTGTGAATCATCTTTTCAAAATAATGGGAATCTTGGAAACTCAGAGCACTTCTCCGACTTTTGGTGAGGTTTGACCCACATTTCCAAGATACTCTACTTTATGTCATATTAGTTTGTCCATCTATCGGGAAATCCTGTATGACTATCCCGTCAGACCTACTATTCTATTTGCTTTCAGTGGATGTGAAATAAATTCAATATTTGGTCAGGGAATCATGCACGATCACCACCGCCAAATCATAAAAGTAAAGATTCAGTGGCAGACATATGGGGCCACTTGTCCATTTGAGTATTTTCTTCATGATGACTCTTCCTTATCAAATTTGTATAAAGGAAGAATGAGGGCTCATTGTTGGGCATTCACATTTGAGAGTTTGAGTCAGTCAGTCAGAGTCTCTAAGCTTCCCTTCTGTCTGAAGCTTAGTGTCTTTCTTGAATACAAAATGTAATAAAACTAAAGATTTAACGGAATGGTAATAACCTCAAACAATAAAAAAAAAAAAAAAAATCTAAAATATTTAGAATAAATCTGATGGTAACCTCAAACAATAAAAAAAAATGTAAAAGATTTAGAATAAACCTCATGGTAATAGACTCAAAGAATAAAATGGATGGTAATATCCTCAAAGACTAAAACTAAATGGGAAGATTAAATCTAATGGTAATATCTTCAAAGAATAAAATCATGTTCATCAAGGATTTCGTCATATACATGCTTTCCAATTTCATCCATAAATCGGTGGTTGTCTTCTCTGCGACAATGTTGAACAACACATCATCAGCCAAACACACACGTATGTCACTAAATCCTCTCGCATCAATATCATCTCAGTCTTCATCTCTTATGGTTGCAGGTTGCTTTTCTTTTCCCAAAATCACCTTCACCATGCCTTGTTGCACGAGTAGATCGTGCATCTTAACCTTCCAGATCTCAAAATTGTTCTTTCCATTGAACTTCTTGATTTTGAATTTGGCACTCTGCATCTTCGTCATTAGTAGAAGAAACAATTCCAACACCACTGCTTATAAAACCAAACCCTTTTTATGAAAAATAACCTTATACTTAAAGGTTGAAGCCAAAATTAATGGTGAAAAGGTTTTAAAAAAATTATTTGTTGGTTCTGTCAGTCACTTAAAAAAAATTACATGCAACGGATTAATAAGCATATGACAAACGTATAACACGAGGATTAACATGGTTCACCCAAACATTGGGCTAGGCCCAAGCTTGGTAGAGTCGACTCTCCCTTCACAAGTATAGCCCAACACTGTATTTCTAGAATTTGTACATTCGTAAGTGCACCGAAATTGACACTCCCTTCACAAGTATAGCCCAATGCTGAAAATAGAAAATGACGCTCCCTCCACTAGTCGACTCTCGCGCTAATCCAACAACGCTCTCATACCATTTGTTGGTTTTTTCAGTCACTTAAACAAATTTATATGCAATGGATTAATAAACATATGACAAACGTATAACATGAGGATTAACGTGGCTCACCCAAACGTTGGGCTACGTCCACCAAGCAAGGTATTGGTTGTCTTATTATTCATATCATGGATATTTACAACAACTCACACACACACCTCTCACTTATTCTCTATAGGCATACATGAATATATAGACTTCCTCTCGGGTGAAATCATGAAGATGGGTTACACTTTTGCTTGTTTTATGAGAAAAAAAATTGTATTTTCACAAGTTCTTCAACTTCCGACATACAAAAGTATTTGTTTTATTTAGAATTTCACTTTATAGTAAAAAAAAAACTTGTGAAGAATTTTGTTAGATTTCCAATGACTATTTTTCAAATTTTTTTTATCACGATTTGGTATGTCAATTTGACAATTGTTTAACCGTATGTTCCTTAAACATGAAAGAAGTGATAATGAGTTAATTTTTTCTACAAAAATGTATCTATTATTACACTTATGTTTTTAAGAAACACGTAACGAACCGAGTCGTTACGACAACCATTCTAGTAACAG
>SNQJ01S0059881.1:17756-32576 GCA_010110895.2 Picea sitchensis | reverse complement strand
TTGTAATGTGTAGGAATATGTGGATGATTAATTCAAAGAGACTTCTCGAATATCTCTTCCATCATTCCAAAGGAGATAAGTATTAAAGCCTCTTTTCAAGGAGAAGATCATGGAGATTTGGTTAGAATATCTTATCTAAGATATATGAGAGATATGTGTGAGGATTTGAAGGGATCATATCTTGTAATAATGGGAAAGTAGTTGAGAGTGGTTGAGAGAATAGTGGATCTGCAATTATGAGATGATTATCTTCTTCATGTATATAAGGGAGTGCTCTCTTTTCATGAGAATTCAATTAGAGTTGGAATGCAATTAGGATTCAATTAGAATTCAATTAGGATGTGATTGTAATCAGGAGAAGGGGATTCTTAGCTTTGTTATTCTTTCATGTTTTTTCATTTGACTATTGTAATATGATTTGGGATTGATATATTGTATGAGCTCATTGTTGTTAACTCTTCACATGTTGTATTTCCCTTTGGCAATTTCATGCTTTCCTAGTCAGTGTTTCAATGCTTTCTTAGATCAGTTTGATTTCAGCAACATAGATTAGATTAGATTAGTTCTACTTCAGTCCTGCATATACAATGCGTGTGCTTCGTCAGTCTATGTACCCCAGGTTGACAATTAAATAGTTGGGCAAGTACTATAACGACATATATTTCGCCTAACAACCGTGTACGCAAAAAGATGTGCACACCTCAGAACGACACATTTATGATTCTGGTCGGCCTCCCACCCACTTCTGGTTCAGCTCCCAAGTCAATTTGACCCCCAAATCTGAGATGAATTCGATTGGGAGGTTGGTTAAAGACCTAAAGGTGCCCTAAAGAGCCCCTTGTTCACACTAAAGAGCAGTTGGATAATGCCTCAAAGCTTTGCTATAAAAAGAGGCCATGGGTGCACTATATTTTGAAAAATCTATTTGTATTGTTATGTTGCCTCTATTCTCCTACAAGGAACCTCTTTCCTTCTTAGAGCATACTAGCACCATTTCATTGGGCTATTCACATCACCTCTTGAGTGAATAAGCTTTGGATTTCTTCACCATTTCCTTTCTAGTTTGCTATTTGTAAGAAGATATCTCTCATAGGGAATTCAAGAGCCCTCCCTTGGAGGAAGAGGGGACCCATAAGTCTCCCTTTCTCTTTGGTGTTTTCCCACTAATATAATCTATCCATTGGTGGCATGAATATTGGTCAATTGTTTGGTTGATTTTGGTTCTAGTTTCCTGATGCACTTTAGTTTTGTTTCTTTAGTTGTTATTAGCTTAGTTGTTTGTTTATTTCTTGTGCTTGATGCTTCTAACTCTTGTACTAACTTCTATCGTGTTCAGTTGACCCAACTGAACTTGCAAGTGTCCCTCTTTTTCTCATTCAAGTGATGAAAATGATACAACATATTGGTGACTCCATTGGGGATAGGTATCAATTTCCTCCCCATTTGGGTTGTTTGATCACTTCTTTTTTATTTATTTGACTAGCAGGGATCATAACCGGCCCAAGCCTACCTGCAAAAAGATAAATTTAGAGTTGCGATAAGAGAATTCCATTCGAAATTTTCTTCCGAGCACGTGCACCAAAAGCATTGTGTTTCTTAGTGCATTCTATGCAACTGCACCGATGGGTCATTGTTTATTTGTGCATTGGCGCCACATGCACCTCTGTCTACTCTGCGACCTGCACATCTGTCCAGAAATTCAACATTGTAAGGATTTGTTGTGATATTTTGAAGGCCCCTATCCTTCTAAATATTGATTCTATGCAATTTGTAATATACACCACACTTATATTCCTTCTCCACATGAAGGGTTAGTCAAACCATAGGCACTTAGGGGGTTAAAATCCATATTTCTCCTCTTTTTGCTTTCATTTTGCCACATGGATGGCTTGCTTTGATTGTAAAAGTTAAGTTGGAATAATTCAATATCACATATATAAACACTTGCATTGGGACCAGAAATTAAACTTCAATCGTGGAGTATGCTCTTCTCTCGCACCATAGAGCGATCTTGAGAATCAGAAAAACAATTGGGAATATTTCATCTCCCTTAAAGACAAAATATTTAGGAGAGGACAAAATGCCCCCTAGGGATTCTCTTAGTTTCCTTTTCAAACATCTTAAATTTGTAAGGGCCCATACATGCCCACATGCTGCAAAGATAGGATAGTTTTGAAGCTACTTTCTTAGTTTACATCACTAGGGGAGTTTAAATATTATTGTAATGGGCCCATACATGCCCACATGTCCACAATCTAGGATAGTCTTTTGAAGCTTTCTTAGATTAAATCACATTAGGGAGTTAAAGGATTGGTAAGGACCCACATGTCCATATGCTAGTTCTTTAGGGACTTTAAAATTTTGCAAGGCTATACCAATGGCATCTAATAAGATAGGTAATCAAGACTTGTAAAGGACCACACGAAGTCCACATGCTGTAAGGTGACACCTAACTTATTAAAAAAGTTGGCACATTTTATCACTTGCTCACACACAAGTCTCTACTCACTTACATAGTTTCATCTCGAATTGTGGAGGTTGAAGTAAGTTTCCCCCAAAAGGATTCTAAAACGCCCCACCCTTTTCTTGAAGGAACTATCCACTACCACTTAACTTGAACGAGATTGGTTCACACCCCCACTCTCACAAACAACCAAATCTAATTTTTTTCTAAAAACTCACTAAGTTTTCCTCCACAGGAGGTGCCAAACAAAAATTTTTAGTCTAGGTAGGATCTCAGGGATAGACATCCAAATAAATCCCTGTTATCTGGTTCTCACATATTCAAACATTAGAAGTTTTCAAATAGGGAACTTTAAAATCCTCCAAGTCAAGTGTTCCTAAAACCATAAGGCAGGGAGATACCCATGAAGGGTCGAATGTCGAGGTCTGGTTGTTCTATGCATCCCCCATTGAGGCACCCACCTCTTGGACGAGATCCAATCCGTGACCCATTTTTGAGGCCGAAAATCTAAATGTTGCATTTTGACCAAGGTACCTAGTGACCAAATTTTAGGACATCTACCCAGGTGGCAATTGTGGTCTGCAATTGCACCTTGATCGGATTTTGTGTGGCTATTGAGAAATATTGCCAACTCTTTTGGGATATGCACCCTCTACCCCTCATTATAACTGATTGTTTCATCCTTCACTAGTTCCTCTTCCGGTGGCTTCAGACCCCACTGTTGAGTGCTATTGGAAGGTCCAATGTTACTTGAGAGGAAGGACGTTACATATTTTAGGACACGAGCATTTGTTTTCTTTGTTCTCCCACGTGGACAAAATCCACCTACCCACATGTATGATTCTTTGATTTATGTATAATTCTCTTGTGATTACATGCGATTGTGAGATATATTATGAAGTTCCAAGTTATACAAAGTCTCTTGTTTATTTATTTCTTTCATCACCATTTTCACACATCCACTTTGCTAGTCGGACATCATAGGGGACCCACAAAATCCCCGTCATTCTAGATTCTTGTTAAATATCCCTCCTATTCTACGGGTAGTTCCTAGTCTTGCCAACTCATCAGCTCAACCCTCTCACACGCTTGTGAGTGTTACTATATTGGGATCATATTTTCTTGGTTCCACTTTAGTTGGGTCCACTTCCCAAGTTCAACCATCCACTATCTCTCCTTTACAAGGAAGCGGGGGGGAAACGTCTTCCCAAGGGGGAAGTACAACTCCACCTAAACCCCCTCACAAGTCAGGTACACAAACCACTCACACCATGGATGGAACTAATCCTCCATCACCATTATAGATGCCATATTTGGCCTCCCTCAACATTCTAGATCTGAGCAAGCTCACAAACGATTCTATATTGCACGACCCCGCATGACCTGCAATGCCTACGAAACTAGCTTCGAACATTGCCAAGTTTGAAGGAAAGGTGGGAGAAGATCCTTCCAACCATGTAATGACCTTCCACCTATGGTGATAGTCAAACAACATCATGGATGAATCCGTCCGATTAAGGTTGTTTCAGTGCACACTCACAGGCCCATCAACCAAGTGGTATGTAGACGAAAANCGTGACTTTTGAATCATTGGCCAATTTTTTTTTTACCTTCTTTCAACTACCAATTCACCATGACAATGGTATATAACTTCTCTTTGAATTTAAACAAACCTCAGCCACACATATCGCTGACCACATTCATGAATTGTGTCAGTGATGTGGTCAATGCAAAGAAGAAACCACCAAGAAACAATGTCTCGATTGGTTTCTCAGATCACTTGTCCCTCTCCTTGCCAAATATGTGGCCTCCACCTTCCCCCAAAGTGAAGAGAAATCCATCAGCATGGCTCAATAGTATGACTTCATTTATTCATAGTCAGGTTACTTATATATGGTACTACCTTATGCCCCGAGACCCGTATCATTCAGCTAGGACATACCTGGGATTCTCATGCGGTGGATGGATTGATTGGTACCAAAACACACCACAAACCATACATCCACCCACCACCTATGTACAGTACACCCCAATATCCGTCGATATATGGAGGTCCATCTTATTACCCCTCCTCCCCTTTACCAACATTCATATCCTATTGTTCCCCCCTAGTCATTGGGGGCACCCCCACCGGTAACCATGCTGTATCTGGTCTCTCAATATAGTATGGGTCCACCCCCAACCCCTGGATATAAACCTAGAAGTAGTGGAAGTACCTCTAATTCCTATATGCCATATGGATCCTATCCGTAGAACAATCCATAATTCCCATTTTCTGGTCCTCCCCAGCTGGTTAATCCTCCACTGGGACAACCACATGTCGACGTCAACTTTGTTTAGCCCTTTCCCATTCAACAGGTTCATACATTTGAACAGTTGAATATGGCCAATCTGACTCATAAGAATAAAGGAAAAAAATTAAACAATGACAACCCAGGACCAGGAGGGAATGACCCCCACAACCATCCCACTGGGGGAAACCAATACCAAGACCCCCAAGGGGGCACCAATAACAATCAACCATGACAAGGGAAGAACAACAATATTTTGACTAACTTCCCTTGCACTATATGTGGTTAGTATGGACATTATACTCATCATTTCCCCCAAATTCTTGATCTCCAATAGATGAGGGCATCCATGAACTCATAGGGCCCTCCGACACCACCTGCCCCTCAACAGACCCCACGACAGTATTTGCAACCACCGCCTCCAGTTGTTTTACAAAACCCCATTCCATACCAAGGTGTGATGAACACCCAACAAGTGATCAACCCTACCCCACCACAAATCGAGCAATATCCAAACTGGGGTGCCACTCAACCCTGGAATTCGGTTGATCGCTGTGTCCTCCTCACCAAAAAAGAAATTCTTCTGCAAACCCGCAACTGCCAATACAGTATGCCTCTCGAATCCACCCCAACTACCTCAGAAACACGACCAGATACTGCAGGACAACCATTTATTATTCCACATCCTAACACGGAACCCATTCCCCGCATACCACGTATGCCTTTACAGTGGAATGTGCATAACCCTCATTCTAGGGCTACTCATAATTATAGTCTGGTTTATGACTTAGCCCAGTATCCTGCAGCCATGTCTGTGTTGGAGGTCCTCCAAACCCGTCCATCACAACGAAAATCCTTGATTTCTTCCTTGGGGGAAGTCAACCCAACTGACACACAACTGATCACATTTGATTCAGATAGCGGAGAACCACGTCTTCCCGCCCAAGTATCCTTCCAGATACTAGTTAAGATATGGAACACCACAATTTATCGGTGTATCATCGATGAAAGTGCATCCATATGCATCATGTCTAAACACATATGGTAGAAAATTGGCTCCCCTGAGCTAGTACCCTCTGTCATCACCCTTCGAGCTTACGACGATCGACCAACATTTTCCGTAGGGCTTTGTCAAAATGTCCCCATAGAACTTGGGGGAAAAACCGTCCTCATTGACATTGAATTTATTGATGCCCAACTTGATTACAATATCTTGTTCGGATGAAACTACATGTATGTTATGAAGGCAGTCGCCTCTTCTATGTTTTGTACCATGATGTTCCCCCATAATGGGAAGATCACCACCATCGACTAGATTACACATTATGAGCCTAACCATTCCACCAACATCGATAACATCCTCCCCCTTGTCTACGCTAGCTCGGATGATTTTCCAGTTGTAAACATTAGCCCTGGATTATTCCAAGACCCATCCATGTTGGGCACTTATCAGGGGGCACCACCGTTCCTAAAACCATCTTTTTCATCACAAGTGTGTGTAGTTTCCTCTAAAGGAATAGACATCAGAGACAATACTCCTATCACTGAGTCCCCTCCCCATATCTAAGTTCCACCAGTTGAATAAATACTACCTCAGGAGTTCCTTGAGAGCGCCATCGCACCACTTGTCATGGATCTCCCCCCCCTCCAGGGGAAAATCCCAGTTTGGGAGACAGTCCCTCAGGCCATTTCCCAAATTCCCTTTTTCTACCCCCTACTTGGAGTCGAATAATTCCAGGTAATTGCTTCCCTCACCCTTCCCAACATGGTCCTTGCCATCCCTATATGGTACCTCCACCCACCATCTCTCCCTCCTTGGACAGAGGGATTGTTGATACAGATCTCGTTACAGGATCCTATTGCACCATTACCTCCTCCAACGGGTAGCAATACCACCACTATCATAGGTAGACGAAGGAGGAATGAGCCCAAAGATCCACTACTTCCCGGAGTTCAACTCCCTTGCACCTTATGTGAAATAAAAGGACACCCCACTCACAAATGTCCTTCTCTTCCTGAGCTACGCAGTTTCATCCATCTTCCTCATGCACCCCTTTTTCTTGACACTCCACCAAGTATGTCCCCTACTACGACGGAGTCATAAACCACACAAAAAAAAAATCTACGAACCAATTTCACCTGTGCCATATGCACAGAATATGGGCATTACACTCATCATTTCCCATGTATCCCATATGTCCACCACACATTAGCCACAAAATTCCACACATATATGCATGAGCTTCCTCCGACACTCCATACCAATGCTCCCATGAATTTAATTCATTATATTTCTTCATCGGTCCTTGAGAAAAGGGGAGGTCCATGTCCTCCCACCAAACTACCATCCGATCGCCCATAGTGTTGGTGAAACTGGGATGGCATTATGGGTCCACCATCCACATCTAATCCCTTTTCCTCACTTTCATTTTTTGGTACAGGAGCCCATAAGCTCCATTTTTTGAACCATTTTCGGCCACTTACATAGTCATTTTCCTTGGGTGATCACTTGCACTTTTCCCTAGTGGAGCATCTTTCCATGACACACTCAGGTATGCCTACTCATGTTCAAAATTATCAAATAGTTGTTATATGTTATTTATCTTTAGATATTGTTCACTTTGAGTATTCGATTTTAATATGTGCAGGTACTTGGTCATCACAAACCAGCGCAACCCCTTCAGGTATATGATCGACACTAGCATGTAATCATTCCCTCTGAATATCAATTGCATCTCCTAGTCACACCCTATGAAATTTTCCTATAGGATCCTCACATCTGACTCTGCAGTACTATCACCATTGTTTCCTTTCGGTACTGACACCTGGCAACACTCTTCCCCACATGATTTGTCCCATTCGTAGTCCCCCTTGGAACTTTGACACTCATGTTGCTTTCAGCCCCTAGGAATGGGAGTCTCGATAGTCTTACATATTTCCAAGAATCGGCCACATACTCCTTCTCCTCATTTTTCTAGATTTCCCAATGGAATCCCAGGTTATCTCATCATGGTTCAAATTTGAATGTGCCTCCACAGTATCATTAACCCTCCATTTCATCATAATCAGTTTTCCCATCTGCAAATTTCCCTCCATTCATTTACCTCATATAGAAACCCACCCATGGGGCCCCCACCCTCCACCAGTTCTTCCTCCAACTTGCACCCTCACAAGCCAAGCCATCTTGCACTAGGGAACCCATTTCTGTATCTGTACATTTATCCCACCCGATTCTTTATTCATTCACTAATTGTACAAAATCTTTATTTCCAACATTTACATAGTTTTCGTGGTCACCTTCAGTGACCTTCCTTTCCCGACAAAGAAACCCTTGTCTCCCTTGGTTGGGGAATCTTACTACATTTTATTCTTGTTGACATATTTCATAAACCCCAAGTATCCCATAGTCCAGGTACCACCAATCCCTGAGTTTTTCCACTTTTTCACGCCTATGGCACAATTTAAACCTACGTCTAGTGATCCCCCTGACGCTAGACCTAGTTTCATGGTTGTTGCCACTCATACTTTACACATATCCCCAACCAAGGGTAGTCTTGAGTCTCATCAAATGTTGACTTCACCCATGTTCCTCATCAGTTCATGATCTCATCCAGTGTATTTCATGAAGCCCTTTGCTTCTTGGAGTTACGTCTCCCTTTCTGTCGACATGAGCACATTTTCCAGGAGGGAAACAATGTCTTGACTCTCATTCCCTTTACAATGAGGAGTCTCAAATGAGACAGAGAAAAACACCATTATTCTCTACGGTCGTTGACCCCCATAACATTTGAATTCAACACTATCTCATGTTATGGTGGGTCTTACTTTGCGACTATTGCAATTGTTTTTATATTTTCTGAAGACCTCTGAAATTTGTTGGGCTATCAATGCCCGCAATTTATCGACACTTCTTATAGGTGTCATTGACTCTTTTTAGAGTTTGTTCACCATCAAAATTTTCCTCTACCATTATCAAATTGCCCTGGAGGGTGCTGCAATTATCTACGTCAACATACAACTTCAGTTACTGTCTTACACATTTTGAGTTATATGACATGAGCATGGGGCATGCCCACCTTATTTGTACACAGTTTTATTTTTCCACACCTAGAGAAAGGTTTGGGTCCCACAGGTTCCTCTCTCCCTCCAATGGGTCGCTCTTGCAATTCCTCTCAAACACTCTCCCTTACAATGGTACTCTCAGTAGAAGAAACATTGATGTATTTCGGCTATACATGTGCTCCTAACCTCACACATCAGGGGGCATCTGTTATCAATGAAATTCCGTCCGCAAATCATTACAGGAATCCAACATCTCCAAACACCTATTAGTTCATTCATGTCCCAAAAATGAATTTCCAAAGGGTACAAACTATACAACTGGTTATAAAATAAGCATGCACTCATAATATAAAGGACGCATGCGCATGTGTGCCAGTCGAAAATGCAGGGAAAGTGCACATGCTCCCAGTGCACGGATGTGTACACAAAAAGCTGCACTCACCTCATAACGATGCATTTATGATTCTGGTTAGCCTCCCAGCCACTTCTGGTTTATCTCCCAAGTCTATTTGACCCCCAAATCCAAGCTGAATCCGAGTGGGGGGCTGGTCAAAGACCTAAAGGGCCCCTTGTTGACACTAAAGACCGGTTGGATAATGCCTCAAAGATTTTCTATGAAAAGAGGCCATGAGTGCACTACATTTTGAAGAATCTATTTGTATTTTTATGTTGCCTCTATTCTCCTACAAGGAACCTCTTTTCTTCTTGGAGCATACTAGCACCATTTCATTGGGCTATTCACATCACCTCTTGAGTGAATGATCTTTGGACTTATTCACCATTTTCTTTCTAGTTTTCTATTTGTAAGAAGAGCTCTCTCATAGGGGATTCAAGAGCCCTCACTTGGAAGAAGAGGGGAACCATAAGTCTCCCTTTCTCTTTGGTGTTTTCCCACTAATACAATCTATCCATTGGTGGCATGAATATTGGTCAATTGTTTGGTTGATTTTGGTTCTAATTTCCTTATGCACTTTAGTTTTGTTTCCGTAGTTGTTATTAGCTTAGTTGTTTGTTTATTTCTTTTGCTTGATGTTTCTAACTCTTGCACTAACTTCTGTCATGTTCATCTGACCCAACTGAACTTGCAAGTGTCCCTCATTTTCTCATTTAGGTGAGTAAAAGGATACAACAATAATGTTTGGACTGGAACCTTTTTGCTAACACTAATGAACACCACCAAATTACATTCTTGGTGTAGTGTTAGGGTTGAAAAGGAAGGAATCCAAATGGTTGAGTAGGAAATAGGAAGTTTATGGAAAATATGTCAAGGCATTGGCCAAAATTTCCAATTTACCAATGGTGTGATACATGACTTAGATATAGCGAATTTTGAAAATCAATGCAAAGATGCATTGAATAGATATGCATTGAAAGTTTCACTCATGCATAGTAAGAGGTGGAGTTGCACTTATGCATGATATAATTATTATGCTTGAATGCATTTGTTGAATGTGTTTTTGTGCATGCATGCATATATGTTATCGAATGGAAATGAGTATGATAACAACTGAAATGTCACATTTCTTACTAATTCATGGAGTTGAGAACATTCCAGGGGCTATTAGACTTTGCAACAGGAAAGTTGCAAGTCAATTAGTCACATGAGCATTGACTACAGGGAATTTATGTTCAAGAAATAAAGTAATGAAAAATAATGATGATGAAAGAATGAAAATCCTAATGGATGAAAATTCCTATGCAGAGAATGATAGTTAATTATATTTAACAAATTGTTTGATAGTTGTGATTGAATTGTTAAGTGTAGATGATTCTAATATCACTTTGTAAGCTTTTGGTACATATTGCAATGAAAGTATATTGTATAGGAAATACTATTAATATTTTGGATGCATGCAAGATGGAAGCAATGCAGGAAAAGTAATCTCAAGCATAGTGTTGTAGAAAGCCACAATAAAGACCGATTCCTGTTGTTGCAACAACCAAGAAAATTATGAAATATAATTTCATATTTTGGGAAAAGGTGAAGTTTTCTTATGAGAAAAAAAACAAAAAAAAATGGAATTTCTGAATGAAATTGTTATGGTATTGTCTCATTTTGACTGTATGTGTGTGATACATATGAGATGATGGTATTGAAGTTGGAATTCTTTGGAAGAACAACTAGTGTTGAAGAAACTAGATCCCTATACATGTAGAACCTAGGTGGGGTTCTAGTAATGAGTTGGTGCTCTCCTTGTGTGTGAAAAACTTGGCAAGATGGATCGTTGAGGGACTGTGTAGCAGTGAAGGGATACCTTATCCTGGAAGGGTGAGTGCAACAAGAAAGAGGAAATTCAAGGATGATTATGACATGATAGCTATAATTATTGGGGTGATTCAAATGGAATAGTGAGTTGAATCCTTTCCTAAAGAAGCTTTATGGAATAGAGAAAATGACTTCCAGCTACAATATGAATACATGAATCAGTGCTTGGAAAGTGGAGCACCAAGAGGACAAAAATATTCCAATAGAAACGGCTTGGATATTTTTGAATAATTTTGAATTATACATGGTATATAATGCACTGAGGACAATGCATAAATAATGGGGAGGTGAATGTAATACCCCGGGTCGATCCCCAGTTGTAAATGTAAATATGTTTTATAGGCTGGTGAGACAGGTTATTATAGGCCAGAAGGATTATGTGATTATTAGGCCGAAGAACCTAGATGTTGTTGTAGGGGCTAGTCAACTAGACCTAACAATCGACTAAGAATCTGCTGATCGACCGGCGTAGTTAGAAGTAGAGGTCGGTCGAAGTATCTATTAACTAACCGACCTAGGTAGTTAAGAAGTTACAACTACCTGAAAGAGGTATAAATAGACAAGAACATGAAGGCTCATATAGCTTCATGTGAGAGGTTATATGTAATTGTTGTGTATTGTTCTATAATATAATAAAAGAACTTTTCTTTGAGTTCTCATTACGTGTTTATTTTTTTACCTATGTCTATGTGTATGCATGTATCTCTATGATGTCTATGTAAGGTTCTACTAGTAACTCTCTCTACTTTTCCCTAGATTACAACATTGGTTCTATTGTAGATAGTACTAAAATTGGGCATGTATAAATGTACATAAATTCTAACTTTACAAGACATACGCGAGTGATGGGAGAGAAAAATTGAGAGCTATATAAGAAACTATGCAAGAAGGAATAACCTATCACTAGCCAAAGCACAATCACATTTCTTTTTAGAGGTGCACAAAATATACCTTGAAGCTATCCCAGAAACATTCTTTCAACACATTAACAGATTAAGTGATGCATAATCTGACACTCGGCAATAAGTTATGCCTAAAGTTGACAAATGGAGGAAAAAGAAATCAGCATGACTAGATCAAAACAATTATTGAAGATTATATTTCAGAACAAGCCATTGAAGATCGAATGTCTCTCGACAAAATAAAAGAAAATTCTACATTGAATTTCACAAATTATTTTTCTGCACGGTTCCGAAACTTCTTCATAAATTCCTCCTTAACAAGGGAGTCGATGACATCATCGAATACTGACCAATATTAGGCACACCGTTACCAAATAGCAACTTCCAAGAAAAGGACAAAAAGTGGGAATCATTTCTTGATGCAAAGTGCAAAGATACAAGAGAATCCTAGGATTAGTTCTTGAAGAAATAAATATGGCCAATTCTCTTGAATTAGAGTAAGTCGGGTTGAAAATGGGGGGCCAGTCGAAAGTGTGAGACTCCATGAAACAAGAAGTAGTATTTACCAATCCTAAATGTCGTCAAAAGGGAAGCAATCCCATAAGAAATTCGTGGATATATAGAAAATAGAATGGGATAAAAGACAACAAAAAAGAGAAGAATTTCATAACCAGTGGAACAACAAAAAGTTGAATAGAAAGATGTATGGGGAGGGTCAGCCTGAAAGAGCGCAAGAGAAGTCTGAGTCAGAAAAATATCAACCAGAGTTGGCAATAGAAGCAACTGTAGCGACACCCGATGGAAGTAACGACGCACAACTGAACATCTATCAACCGGATGACAAACCGGAAAGTATGGACTATGAAGAATATGGACCAACTTTACGTACTTCTCCCGCACCGAAAACTAGTCCACGGATAAGAAAATTTCTCCAACAAAGGTTGCAGATCAATGACCAATCCACAAGATTATGGCACAAAATAGATGACTAGGGAAACCTATGTGATGCATTGATTGTCGAGCTAGAACTAAATGAAGTCGAAAATATGATTATCCAAATTAAGGATCTCACTAAATCGACCCCTCTGCAAGATCTAATCTTGAGAGAAGAAATTAACTATAGTCTGGAAGAGATGCAACCTATGGAATGATGGTTAGTTGATTATAAAGATCAAATTTCTCAAACTAAGGATGCATTTTATATACTCAAGAAGAAACAACTATTCCTTGAGTACATTTATTGTCGGACGTAGAAACCAATTGACCAAAATATTCGACAGCTCAGTCGAAAGTAGTATTATCTCAAATAACAACAAAATCGATCATTCCTACCAAGAAAATAAAAATGGGATTCAACCACATCTCGATTTACGAAGGAGAGGACCCAAAACACCATTGATTCGTATTTGAAATTTTTTGGGATGCGGATGATATTATAGACAAAGATAAGAAAATGGCTCAATTCGAAGTTGTATTGCTCCACCGTGCCTTAACATGGTTCATGAACTACATGAAAAACAAAACTCGTTTAAAAGAAGAAATAAAGAATAGCTTCTTAGTGTTCTTTAAAATTCATGACATGACACATCTGGCAGCCCAAAAGTTAAAAGAAATAAAACAAATACCAAGCAAGTTGGTAAGAGAATATGATAAGAGATTCAAAGATATCCTAATTCAAATCCTGATGACGATTGATCAGAACTTGTTGGTCCAGTGATATGTAGCTGGGCTACTTCCAATAATTTGTTCTCCGCTGTGCTTATACGAGATAACCAAATGTGAAGATGTGCTACAAAAGCCATAGCAAGTTGAGTCGAATGATGTTATCCTGTCGACTTCCTCTACGATGGAGAGACTTGAAGAGAAAGTAGAAAATTTGAAAAAAAAAATAAAAAATCTATCTATATGACACAATGAAGTATGTTGCACCACATGCATTGGGGAAGGAAATACAAAGGATAATTGTCCCCTCAATGAGAACACACAAACAACATACATATATCGAATACAAGCTCAGAAATAATGTAATATATGTGAATGCCTAGCTGATCATAGTACAAAAGATTTCCCACATAGTCTAAAAAACAGAAAGTGGTGCCACGTATGTGAATCTTCTGAACACCGAACATTCAAATTCCATCTAAACGCTCAAAATTAGAATAATATATGAACGGTCTACCACACAAAAACCGTTGATCAAGCAAACAACTATGGTCAAAGAAATGAATATTGCAGTGGTAGTGGTCGAGGCCGAGGAGGCCGATGTGGATTTGGTGGTCAAGGTTGAGGTCGTGGATGGCCATATTATTTTAATTGCTAGAAAAATGATCACGAAAATGCAAATTTCCCTATAAAAGACAGAATTGATCTGAAATTTTCCAATATATGCGACATTGGAGATCACTCTTTAGAAGACTGTCCGATGGTACTCTACAAAATCATACCAAGAAAAAATGTGAATCTACTTCATGCAATATCCAAGGAAGAGGTGAGGAACTCCAAAAACTTGCATATTGTCACAAGGTCGGGCGTAGGACGAAATTGTTGGATTACTGAGAGGGGGGGTGAATTAGTAATAGAGAAATTTAATCATTTTTAACCATATAATCCAAGTGTTATATCAATGAACCATTATGATCCAATAATTGCAGAGTAAATAAGAAATGAACAAATGAACAAACATACACATACACAATACACTATTGTTTTACGTGGAAACCCAAATTGGCAGAAAACCACATAATGCATTTTCTTATATGTCTTGAAGAATTACATTCATTGGAAGCACCAACTTCCTTTGTTTTCCAGCTGCAATTGGAAGGAGGCTCCAACCCC
>SNQJ01S0059881.1:0-11701 GCA_010110895.2 Picea sitchensis | reverse complement strand
ACCAATGGATAGATTGTATTAGTGGGAAAACACCAAAGAGAAAGGGAGACTTATGGTTCCCCTCTTCTTCCAAGTGAGGGCTCTTGAATCCCCTATGAGAGAGCTCTTCTTACAAATAGAAAACTAGAAAGAAAATGGTGAATGAATCCAAAGATCATTCACTCAAGAGGTGATGTGAATAGCCCAATGAAATGGTGCTAGTATGCTCCAAGAAGGAAAGAGGTTCCTTGTAGGAGAATAGAGGCAACATAAAAATACAAATAGAATCTTCAAAATATAGTGCACCCATGGCCTCTTTTCATAGAAAATCTTTGAGGCATTATCCAACCGGTCTTTAGTGTCAACAAGGAGCCCTTTAGGGCACCTTTAGGTCTTTGACCAGCCCCCCACTCAGATTCAGCTCAGATTTGGGGGTCAAATCGACTTGGGAGCTAAACCAGAAGTGGCTAGGAGGCCGACCAAAATCATAAATGCATCGTTATGAGTTGTGCGCATCTTTTTGCGTACACAGCCGTGCATTGGGAGCATGTGCGCTTTCCCTGCATTTTCGACTAGCACACGTGCACGTGCATCCTTTATATTCTGAGCACATGCTTATTTTATAACCATTTGTATAGTTTGTGCCCTTTGGAAATGCATTTTTGGGCCATGAATGAACTAATAGGTGTTTGGAGATGCTGGATTCCTGTAACGATTTGCGGACGGAATTTCATTGATAACAGATGCCCCCTGATGTGTGAGGATAGGAGCACACATATAGCCGAAATACATCAATGTTTCTTCTACTGAGAATACCATTGTAAAAGAGAGTGTTTGAGAGGAATTGCAAGAGAGACCCATTGGAGGGAGAGGGGAACCTATGGGACCCAAACCTTTTGCTAGGTATGGAAAAATAAAACTGTGTACAAACAAGGTGGGCATGCCCCATGATCATGTCATATAACTCAAAATGTGTAAGATAGTAACTGAAGTTGTATGTTGACGTAGATAACTACAGCGCCCTCCGGGGCAGTTTGATAATGGTAGAGGACAACTCTGATGGTGAACAAACTCTAAAAAGAGGCAATGACACCTGCAAGAAGTGTCGATAATTCGTCGGCATTGATAGCCCAACAAATTTCAGAGGTCTTCGGAAAATATAAAAACAATTGCAATAGTCGCAAAGTAAGACCCACCATAACATGAGATAGTGTTGAAGTCAAATGTTATGGGGGCCAACGACAACAGAGAATAATGGTGTTTTTCTCTGTCTCATTCGAGACTCCTCATTGTAAAGGGAATGAGAGTCAAGATATTGTTTCCCTCCTGGAAACTGTGCTCATGTCGACAGAAAGGGAGACGTGACTCCAAGAAGCAAAGGGCTTCATGAAATAAACTGGATGAGATCATGAACTAATGAGGAACATGGGTGAAGTCAAGATTTGATGAGACTCAAGACTACCCTTGGTTGGGGATATGTGTAAAGTATGAGTGGTAAAAACCACAAAACTAGATCTAGCGTCAGGGGGATCACTAGACGTGGGTTTAAAATGTGCCATAGGCGTGAAAAAGTGGAAAAACTCAGTTATCAGTGGTACCTGGACTATGGGCTACTTGGGTTTTATGGAAGATGTCAACAAGAATAAAATGTAGCAGGATGCCCCAACCAAGGGAGATAGGGGTTGCTTTGCCAGGAAAGGAAGGTCACTGAAGGTGACCACGAAAACGATGTAAATGTTGGAAATAAAGGTTTTGTACAGTTACCGAATGAATAAAGAATCAGGTGGGATAAAGTGTAGATACAGAAATGGGTGCCCTAGTGCAAGATGGCTTGGCTTGTGAGGGTGCAAGTTGGAGGAAGAACTGGTGGAGGGTGGGGGCCCCATGGGTGGGTTTCTATATGAGGTAAATGAATGGAGGGAAATTTGTAGATGGGAAAACTGATTGCGATGAAATAAAGGTTTAATGATACTGTGGAGGCACAGCCAAACTTGAACCATGATGAGATAACCTGGGAGTCCATTAGGAAATCTAGAAAAATGAGGAGGAGTATGTGGCCGATTCTTGGAAATATGTAAGACTATCGGGACTCCCATTCCTAGGGGCTGAAAGTAGCATGAGTGTCAAAGTTCCAAGGGGGACTATGAATGGGACAACTCATGTGGGGAAGAGTGTTGCCAGGTGTTAGTACCGAAAGGAAACAGTGGTGATAGTACTGTAGAGTCGGATGTGAGGATCCTATAGGCAAATGTCAGAGGGTGTGACTAGGAGATGCAATTGATATTTAGAGGGAATGATTACATGCTAGTGTCGATCATATACCTGAAGGGGTTGCACTAGTTTGTGATGACCAAGTACCTGCACATATTAAAATCAAATACTCGACGTGAACAATATCTAAAGATAAATAACATATAAAAACTATTTGATAATTTTGAACATGAGTAGGCGTACCTGAGTGTGTCATGGAAAGATGCTCCACCAGGGAAAAGTGCAAGCGATCACCCAAGGAAAATGACTATGTATGTGGCCGAAAATGGTTCAGAAAATGGAGCTTATGGGCTCCTGTACCAAAAAATGAAAGTGAGGAAAAGGGCTTAGATGTGGATGGTGGGCCCATAATGCCATCCCAATTTCACCAACACTATGGGCGATCGGACGGTATTTTGGTGGGAGGACATGGACCTCCCCTTTTCTCGAGGACTGATGAAGAAATATAATGAATTACATTCATGGGAGCATTGGTATGGAGTGTCGGAGGAATCTCATGCATATTTGTGTGGCGTTTTGCGGCTAATGTGTGGTGGACGTATGGGATAGATGGGCAATGATGAGTGTAATGCCCATATTCTATGCATATGGCACAGGTGAAATTGGTTCGTATATTTTGTTTGTGTGTGGTTTATGACTCTGTTGTAGTAGGGTATGTACTTGGTGGAGTGTCAAGAAAAAGGGGTGCATGAGGAAGATGGATGAAACTGCGTAGCTCAGGAAGAGAAGGACATTTGTGAGTGGGGTGTCCTTTTCTTTCACATAAGGTGCAAGGGAGTTGAACTCGGGGAGGTAGTGGAGCTTTGGGATCATTCCTCCTTCATTTACCTATGATAGTGGTGGTATTGCTGCCCGTTGGAGGAGGTAATGGTGCAATAGGATCCTGTAACGAGATCTGTATCGACAATCCCTTTGTCCGAGGAGGGAGAGATGGTGGGTGGAGGTACCATACAGGGATGGCAAGGACCATGTTGGGAAGGGTGAGGCAAGCAACTACCTGGAATTCTTCGACTCCAGGTAGGGGGTAAAAAAAGGGAATTTGGGAAATGGCCTGGGGGACTGTCTCCCAAACTGGGTTTTTCCCCTGGAGGGGGGGGAGATCCGTGACAAGTGGTGCGATGGTGCTCTCAAGGAAATCCTGAGGTAGTATTTATTCAACTGGTGGAACTCAGATATGGGGAGGGGACTCAGTGATAGGATTATTGTCTCCGATGTCTGTTCCTTTAGAGGAAACTACACACACTTATGTTGAAAAAGATGGTTTTAGGAACGGTGGTGCCCCCTGATAAGTGCCCAACATGGATGGGTCTTGGAATAATCCAGGGCTAATGTTTACAACTAGAAAATAATCCGAGCTAGCGCAGACAAGGGGGAGGATGTTATTGATGTTGGCAAAATGGTTAGGCTCATAATGTGTAAGCTAGTCGATGGTGGCGATCCTCCCATTATGGGGGAACATCATGGTACAAAACATAGAAGAGGTGACTGCCTTCATAGCATACATGTAGTTTCATCCGAACAAGATATTGTAATCAAGTTGGGCATCAATAAATTCAATGTCAATGAGGATGGTTTTTCCCCCAAGTTATATGGGGACATTTTTACAAAGCCTTGTGGAATATGTTGGTCAACCGTTGTAAGCTCGAAGGGTGATGACATAGGGTACTAGCTCAAGGGAGCCAATTTTCCACCATACGTGTTTAGACATGATGCATGTGGATGCACCTTCATCGATGATACACTGATAAATTGTGGTGTTCCATATCTTAACTAGTATCTAGAAGGCTACTTGGGTGGGAAGACGTGGTTCTCCGCTATCTGAATCAAATGTGATCAGTTGCGTGTCAGATGGGTTGACTGCCCCCAAGGCAGAAATCAAGGATTTTCGTTGTGATGGACAGGTTTGGAGGATCTCCAACACAGACATGGCTGCAAGATACTGGGCTAAGTCATAAACCAGACTATAATTATGAGTATCCCTAGCATGAGGGTTATGCACATTCCACCGTAAAGTCATACGTGGTATGCGGGGAATGGGTTCTGCGTTAGGACGTGGAATAATCAATGGTTGTCATGTAGTATCTAGTCGTGTTTCTGAGGTGGTTGGGGTAGATTTGAGAGGCATACCGTATTGGCGGTTGCAGGTTTGCAGAAGAATTTCTTCGCTAGTGAGGAGGACACGACGATCAACCAAATTCTCGGGTTGAGTGGCACCTCAGTTTGGATATTCCCCGATTTGTGGTGGGGTAGGGTTGATCACTTGTTGGGTTTTCATCACACCTTGGCATGGAATGGGGTTTTTCAAAACAACTGGAGGCGTTGGTTGCAAATACTATCATGGGGCTTGTTGAGGGGCAGGTGGTGTCGGAGGGCCCTATGAGTTCATGGATGCCCTCATCTGTTGGAGATCAAGAATTTGGGGGAAATGATGAGTATAATGTCCATACTCACCACATATAGCACAAGGGAAGTTAGTCCAAAGATTTTTGTTCTTCCCTTGTCATGGTTGATTGTTATTGGTGACCCCTTGGGGGTCTTGGTATTGGTTTCCCCCAGCAGGATGGTTGTGGGGGTCATTCCCTCCTAGTTCTGGGTTGTCATTGTTTCATTTTTTTCCTTTATTCTTATGAGTCGGATTGGCCATATTCAACTGTTCAAATGTATGAACCTGTTGAATGGGAAAGGGCTGAACAAAGTTGACATCGGCATGTTGTTGTATTGGTGGAGGATTAACCGGCTGGGGAGGACCAGTAAAAGGGAAATATGGATTGTTCTATGGATAGGATCCATATGGCATATAGGAATTAGAGGTACTTCCACTACTGCTAGGTTTATATCCAGGGGTTGGGGGTGGACCCATACTGTATTGAGAGACCGGATATAGCATGGGTACCAGTGGGGGTGCCCCCAATGACTAAGGGGGAACAATAGGATATGACTGTTGGTAAAGGGGAGGAGGGTAATAAGATGGACCTCCATATATCGACGGATATTGGGGTGTCTTGTACATAGGTGGTGGGTGGATGTACGGGATGTGGTGTGTTGTGGTACCAATCAATTCATCCGCCGCATGAGAATCCCAGGTTTGTCCTAGCCGAATGATACAAGTCTCGGGGCATAAGGTAGTACCATATATAAGTACCCTGACTGTGAATAAATGAGGTTGTACTGTTGAGCCTTGCTGATGGATTTCTGTTCACTTTGGGGGAAGGTGGAGGCCACATATTTGACAAGGAGAGGGACAAGTGATCTGAGAAACCAATCGAGACATTGTTTCTTGGTGGTTTCTTCTTTGCATTAACCACGTCGCTGACGCCATTCATGAATGTGGTCGGCGATATGTGTGGCTGAGGTTTGTTTAAACTCAGAGAGAAGTTCTAGACCATTGTCATGGTGAATTGGTAGTTGAAAGAAGGTCAAAAATGTTTTGGCCAATGATTCAAAAGTCAGGTGGGACCCTAATTTTTTGTCTACATACCACTTGGCTGATGGGCCTGTGAGTGTGCACTGAAACAACCTTAATCAGATGGAGTTGTCCATGATGTTGTTTGACTATCACCATAGGTGGAAGGTCATGACATGGTTGGAAGGAACTTCTCCCACCTTTCCTTCAAACTTGGCAATGTTCAAAGCTAGTTTCGTAGGCATTGCAGGCCATGCGGGGTCGTGCAATATAGGATCGTTTGTGAGCTTGCTCAGATCTGGTATGTTGAGGGAGGCCAAATATGGCATCTAGAATGGTGATGGAGGATTAGTTCCATCCATTGTGTGAGTGGTTTGTGTACCTGACTTGTGAGGGGGGTTAGGTGGAGTTGTACTTCCCCCTTGGGAAGACGTTTTCCCCCTACTTCCTTGTAAAGGAGTGGTAGTGGATGGTTGAACTTGGGAAGTGGACCCAAGTAAAGTGGAACCAAGAAAATCTGATGCCAAGATAGTAGCACTCACAGGGGTGTGAGAGGGTTGAGCCGATGAGTTGGCAAGACTAGGAACTACCCCTAGAATAGGAGGGATATTTAACAATCATCTGGAATGATGGGGATTTTGTGGGTCCCCTATGATGTCCGACTAGCAAAGTGGATGTGTGCAAATGGTTATGAGAGAAATAAATAAACAAGAGACTTTGTATAACTTGGAACTTCACAATATATCTCACAATCGCATGTAATCACAAGAGAATTATACATAAATCAAAGAATCATACATGTGGGTAGGTGGATTTTGTCCACGCAGGAGAACAAAGAAAACAAATGCTCGTGTCCTAAAAGATGTAATGTCCTTCCTCTCAAATAACACTGGACCTTCCAATAGCACTCAATAGTGGGGTCCAAAGCCACCGGAAGAGGAACTAGTGAAGGATGAAACAATCAGTTATAATGAGGGGTAGAGGGTGCATATCCCGAAAGAGTTGGCAATATTTCTCAATAGCCACACAAAATCTGATCAAGGTGAAATTGCAGCCCACAATTGCCACCTGGGTAGATGTCCTAAAATTTGGTCACTAGGTACCTCGGTCAAATGTGACATTTAGATTTCCGGCCTCAGAAATGGGTCACGGGCTAGATCCCATCCAAGAGGTGGGTGCCTCAATGGGGGATGCATAGAACAACCAGACCTTGGCATTCAACCCTTCATGGGTATCTCCCTGCCTTATGGTGTTAGGAAGACTTGACTTGGAGGATTTTAAAGTTCCCTATTTGACAACTTCTAATGTTTGAAGATTTTAGAACTAGATAACGGGGATTTATTTGGATGCCTATCCCCGAGATCCTACCTAGACTAAAAATTTCGTTTGGCACCTCCTGTGGAGGAAAACTTAGTGAGTTTTTAGAAAAAATTTAGATTTGGTTGTTTGTGAGATTGGGGGTGTGAACCAATCTCGTTCAAGTTAAGTGGCAGTGGATAGTTCCTTCAAGAAAAGGGTGGGGCGTTTCAGAATCCTTTTGGGGGAAACTTACTTCAACCTCCACAATTCGAGATGAAACTATGTAAGTGAGTAGAGACTTGTGTGTGAGCAAGTGATAAAATGTGCCAAAATTTTTAATAAGTTAGGTGTCACCTTGCAGCATGTGGACTTCGTGTGGTCCTTTACAAGTCTTGATTACCTATCTTACTAGATGCCATTGGTACAGCCTTGCAAAATTTTAAAGTCCCTAAAGAACTAGCATATGGACATGTGGGTCCTTACTAATCCTTTAACTCCCTAATGTGATTTAATCTAAGAAAGCTTCAAAATACTATCCTAGATTGTGGACATGTCGGCATGTATGGACCCGTTACAATAATATTTATACTCCCCTAGTGATGTAAACTAAGAAAGTAGCTTCAAAACTATCCTATCTTTGCAGCATGTGGATGTGTATGGGCCCTTACAAATTTAAGATGTTTGAAAAGGAAACTAAGAGGATCCCTAGGGGGCATTTTGTCCTCTCCTAAATATTTTTTCTTTAAGGGAGATGAAATATTCCCTCAATTGTTTTTTTGATTCTCAAGATCGCTCTATGGTGCGAGAGAAGAGCATACTCCACGATTGAAGTTTAATTTCTGGTCCCAATGCAAGTGTTTTATATGTGATATTGCATTATTCCAACTTAACTTTTACAATCAAAGCAAGCCATCCATGTGGAAAAATGAAAGCAAAAAGAGGAGAAATATGGATTTTAACCCCCTAAGTGCCTATGGTTTGACTAACCCTTCATGTGGAGAAGGAATATAAGTGTGGTGTATATTACAAATTGCATAGAATCAATATTTAAAAGGATAGGGGCCTTCAAAATATCACAACAAATCCTTAAAATGTTGAATTTCTAGACAGATGTGCAGGTCGCAGAGTAGACAGAGGTGCATGTGGTGCCAATGCGCAAATAAACAACAACCCGTTGGTGCAGTTGCACAGAATGCACTGAGAAACACAGTGCTTTTGGCGCATGTGCTCGGAAGAAAATTTCGAATGGAATTCTCTTATCGCAGCTCCGAATTTATCTTTTTGCAGGTAGGCTTAGGCAGGTTATGATCCCTGCTAGTCAAATAAATAAAAAAGAAGTGCTCAAACAACCCAAATGGGGAGGAAATTGATACCTATCCCCAATGGAGTCACCAATATGTTGTATCATTTTCGTCACCCGAATGAGAAAAAGATGGACACTTGCAAGTTTAGTTGGGTCAACTGAACAGGATAGAAGTTAGTGCAAGAGTTAGAAGCATCAAGCACAAGAAATAAACAAACAACTAAGCTAATAACAACTAAAGAAACAAAACTAAAGTGCATCAGGAAATTAGAACCAAAATCAACCAAACAATTGACCAATATTCATGCCACCAATGGATAGATTATATTAGTGGGAAAACACCAAAGAGAAAGGGAGACTTATGGGTCCCCTCTTCCTCCAAGGGAGGGCTCTTGAATCCCCTATGAGAGATATCTTCTTACAAATAGAAAACTAGAAAGGAAATGGTGAAGAAATCCAAAGCTCATTCACTCAAGAGGTGATGTGAATAGCCCAATGAAATGGCTCTAGTATGCTCCAAGAAGGAAAGAGGTTCCTTGTAGGAGAATAGAGGCAGCATAACAATACAAATAGATTCTTCAAAATATAGTGCACCCATGGCCTCTTTTTATAGCAAAGCTTTGAGGCATTATCCAACTGGTCTTTAGTGTGAACAAGGGGCCCTTTAGGTCTTTGACCAGCCTCCCAATCAAATTCAACTCAGATTTGGGGGTCAAATCGACTTGGGAGCTGAACCAGAAGTGGGTGGGAGGCCGACCATAATCATAAATGCATCATTCTAAGGTGTGCACATATTTTTGTGTACACGATCGTGCATCGAGTGCATGTGTGCTTTCCCTGTGTTTTCGATTGGTGCACGTGCGCGCACGTCCTTTATATTATAAGCGCATGCTGATTTTATAACCAGTTGTATAGTTTGTGCCCTTTGGAAATGCATTTTTGGGCCATGAATGAACTAATAAGTGTTTGGAGATGTTGGATTCCTGTAACCATTTGCGGAAGAAATTTCAGTGATAACAATTATTTAGAAGTATGGGGGACTAAAATCCACTAGCTATGGGGGACTAAAATCCACTAGTTAGGGAAAGGGTAGGGGCTAAAAGTTAAGGAAAAGGGGCTAATATAAGGAGGTTAAGCCAAAAAGGAATATTATATTAATATTTCTTTAAATCATAAAGTATGGATAATTATTTTATCCTAAGTCCTAAAGTTGAGGACAAGTGGGCCAAAGTAGCTCCCAACATGACAAGTGTCAAGTTGGGAACATGCATACATATTGTTTGGACTTAGTTCATTTCCCCATTCTCTCCCATCATTCTTTGGATTATTCTCTTCCATATTTCAGTCATTCCAGTCAATCAATCCATCATCATTCATACACTCATTGAGCTATCCTTCGTACCTTACTATCACGGTACCTGAACCTGTATCCAGAGCCATACTTGTTTGTGTAGTTGGTTATCTTGGGAGTTGGAATGAAGAAGTGGGTTGTCAGGACCATGGGATATTGAAGAGGCGATTTGTCAGGACTATGAGCAATTTCTCTTTGGGTGAGAGAATTCATGGGAATTGATTTCCTAAAGGTACTAAACGACAACTACAGGGCTTTGAGACTTCCTGTCTGGCATGTTGTTGAAGCCCAGAAAGGAAGTGGGGAAGCTGAAGGAATGTTGAGCAGAGAAGGGGCACACTTCTTTGGGTGGGACAGGCATGTGGGGAATGAGGGACTATAGGCTGTTAGTTTGAGTGGGAACCTGTGACGAAGTCTTTCCTGTTGTCTATGAACCATTAGTCTGGTTAGGAATCCCTTTACCCAGGTGGAGTTTAGTCCCATCTCAGGGGTGACCCACTGCTGAGAGTGATGAGCAGTGTGGTCTAAGTTTGGGAGGTTCGTGGAAGGTCTGCACGCAGTTGGTGATATTCTTACCAAGATAAGTGTCAATTGTGTGATAAATTTACATGCTGCATTATTATTTACGTGTTTGTTTTTATGGGTTTATCTTATGTGTGGTTATAACTTCCTTTATATTTATGGGTATTTCTTGTATATGTTGCATGTATATGTTTACTGTTATTTTAGTATGAATCCGTTCATTTACAAAATGTATTTTTCTGTTTACATTTTATATATAAAGTTCCACAAGAGTTTTGTGTGTACATGTTTTAATTGCATGTAGTTCAATTTTTTTTTATGTGGCATAGCTCAGTTGGATGTTGGGTATGTTACAGTATGTTCTGCGGAGAGAATAAAAGTGTTTTATCGTGTAGCATGCCTTGGCATGGGTGGTGGGGGATTTTATAATTATCTAGGATTGAAATCTAGAAACCAATTCATACCCTGAGATTTGAAAACATCAGTGGTAGATTCCCCTACATTTCAGTAGTGGGTTTACATAATTGGATCCTATTGAATGAATCTATGAGTGTTCCACTTCAACTCATTTATTCACACCCACTAGCTTGTACTAGGTATCTTGGGGTCCATAATCATCATCTATGGATTCCCTTGCATCTATTAATGGTATACATCAATGACCGGTAATAAGACAGTTTCTACCATGCTCGAACTCAACTCATTGATTGGCATGTTGTATATTCATACCATTTGTGATTTGGGACGAAGATATTGGGTTGTAACCACCACATTCCTTGATGGTATACCCTCCCAAGATGTGATGAAATTATTCATGAGTACATTAGAGATCGCTTAGGAATCGAGTGCTCTCACTGATTTGTATCTTGCGACATAGATCCACATTTGTACTTGGTTGTGGCTATGCTCTTTCTTGTGACATGGATCCACAATGTATTATTTTGTCGCCATGATCTAGTTATTTGCATCATGCATGGATCCATAGTGTATTTTTTGGAGGATATTCTTAGTTTCTATTATAGATCATGGTTATTCCCACCTTGGGGATGTTCTTATTATGTAGGACCGATGATGGTTTCTTTCCAGGTTCCTTCACCCAAAGCTCTATGATTTTTTTCATAAATTATTTCGGCCATCATACACCTCTTCTAACCTCATACTTTAGGGGGCATCTGTTATTGTTATCGGACTAATAAGTAGGTGTGGACACTAACTGATCTCCCTAGATCCACCTAGATCTAGAACAAAACACACCAGAACATGATGCTTTCCTTAAGTTTTAAATATTTAATTTACTAACTAAAAAGGGATAGGTGACATACCGTTTAAATGTCACTTCCTCTCACCATTGCCATCCTAGCTCCGTTCCAATGTTCATACAATGATGATCTTGCAAAAGAACACAACTAACCAAAGTGATAGCAATAGCATAAACTCAATATAAACCTATGTATGCGATCAAGGAATCATACAATAAAACACAACAAGATTTATAGGAAAGAATCATATTATTGTATCATATTAAATGTGAAAGAGAGATTACAACCATGACCTTGATGTCATAAGATCCCTT
>SNQJ01S0059880.1:71108-90269 GCA_010110895.2 Picea sitchensis | reverse complement strand
TGTTGCTATTTCGTATATCATTTCTGTGTATTGTGAAGATTATGCTGGATATTTTACTGTTATTCTGTCATTTCTAGCATTTCATTTCTGTTTTGCATATTTTATATATCTGGTATCTTGAACCCACATAATCCATTTAAGAATTTTAAAAGGAAAGACAAGAAGACCTCCACAGTAAAGAGAGAAGAAGGAAAGACATCTTGCACTCATAGCAAGAAAAGTGGTCATGATGATGAATACTGTTGGAAACTACATCCAGAGAAGAGACCGAAACAGTTCGGTGGAAATGGGAAGACAAAAACCGTTGCTACAATGCAACAAGATCTTGGTTCCAATTCAGGAGACGAAGGAAAGATCACAATGGTTGGATTACAAGGTAAATATTCCCTTCATGCTAGTTCAAATTCCAATAATGAATCTCATGATGATGAACGAAAGAGGGATGAATTATTTCACATAAGAGTTGTATCTAAACAAACTAAGATAGATACATTGTTTGATCCGGGTTCCCAAGTAAACTTGATATCTGAAGCACTTGTCAAAAAGATGGGTCTTGAAATGAAACCACATCAAAAGCCTTATCCTCTTGGTTGGGTATGTGATAAAGAAAAAATTAATGTCACCAAACAATGTAGGGTCAGATTTGCGATTGCTTCAAAGTTGATTGATGAAGTGGATTTGGATGTTGTATCACTTGATATATGTGGCATAGTGTTGGGGAGTACTTATATTTATGATAGAAAAGCAGTCTTCTTTCGTCATGAGAACAAATACCACCTTACTAAGGGGGGAGTGGAATATATTTTTAGAGCTCACAACATGAGGGAAAACACAACACTTGTTAGTGCAAGACAAATGAAGAGACTCATAAACACTAATATGATATATGTACTCATGGTTGTAAGGGAGAAATATGTCAGAACATCTGACGCTTTCCAAGGATGTGATCCTTCTCATAAGAAATAATTAATTGATATTGTTTCTAAGTATGATGATATTTTCCAGGAACTAGATGGATTACCTCCTAAGAGGGAAATCCGACATGAAATACATATTCAATAGGATTAAACTCTTCCTAATGTGGGCATGTACAAGATTTTAGTTGTAGAGATGACAAAGATCAAGAAGAAAGTACAAGGCTTATTAGATCAAGGGGTCATCAGGCCCAACTCATCTCCTTGTGATTCTTTGATCATGATGGTGCCAAAGAAATATGGCACATGGCGAATGTGTGTTTATTACCGGGCCTTAAATAAAATCATGGTGAAAAATCGATACCCTCTTCCTCGTATAGATGATTTAATTTTTCAGTTAAAGAATGATGTTTATTTTACTAAGTTGGATTTGCATAGTGGATACCATTAGATCAGGGTTGTAGAACAAGATGCATAGAAGATTGCCTTTAAAACCAAACAAGGATTGTTTGAGTGGTTAGTTATGCCGTCCGGGCTTTGTAATGCTCCAGAAACCTTCATGCGTGTGATGAATGATGTATTTAGGCATTTTCTAGATGATTTTGTGATTGTATATTTAGACGACATTATTTTTTTAGCGGGACCTGGGATGAACATGTGAGGTGTGTAAAGCAAGTATTGGATACTTTTCAAAGGGAAAAGTTGTATGTAAAATTGTCCAAATGTGAATTTGGTAAGACTGCACTTGTGTACTTAGGTCATATTGTAGGAGGAGGACAATTAAAAATTGATCCTTCTAAGATTGATGCAATTGTAAATTGGTCTGAGCCCAAAAATGTAACTGAGATACGAAGCTTCTTAGGTGCAGTCCAGTATTGGAGGAGGTTTATTTCAAACTTCTCCTTTATAGTAGCTCCTTTGCATGCCTTAACCAATGTGAAGAACACTTTTCAGTGGGGAGGAAAGAAACAAAAAGCTTTCAACACTTTGAAGGAAAATATCAGTACTGCACCAATATTAGCACTGCCGAATCTTCAACAACCCTTCGATATCGAGACAGATGCCAATGGATACGCCATGTGTGAAATATTGATGCAATATCGTAAACCTATCTGTTACCACTCTGAAAATTTTAACCAAGCTGTTGTTAACTATCCTACATATGATAAAAGGTTGTATGCATTAGTTCAAAGAATAAAGAAATGGAAGCACTACTTGTTAGGGAAGGAAACAATCATACATATAGATCACCAACTCTTACAATATCTCCAAGCACAAACCAAACTACAACAATCTCGACATTATAGATGGATAAGTTTCCTACAAAAATTTCATTTGGTAATCAAGTACAAAAAGGGTACGAGTAACAAGGTAGTTGATATGCTTTCTAGACCTCCTATTGTTGCTTCTATTATTTTGAAGAATACTTCTTTATCTCATGGTAGCTATGTGGAACAATATGCCATTGATGAAGATTTTAAAGAAGCATATGATAAGCTAACCCATGGTGCACATGTAGAGAACTATTGTCTGCAGGGAAAAATACTCTACCATATTGGAAAGCTATGTATTCCTACAAGTGAACGAGTCCATGTAATATGATAACATCACACTTCTCTTATGTCTGGGAATTTTGGGGTAGGAAAAACTATGGCTCATTTGCATAGGTTTTTTTACTAACCTCAAATGAAAGAAATTGTAACTAAAAATGTAAAGGGGTGTTTGATGTGTTATACTTGTAAGCCCACTAATAGAAAATTGGGTCTATACTCACCACTACCTGTTCCATCCCATCCATAGGAAAGTATCTCCATGGATTTTGTAGGGGGTTTACCAATGTCGAAAGGGGGTCATGACTATTTGTATGTTGTAGTGGATAGGTTCAATAATATGTGTATTTTAATTCCATGTAAAAAGCATATCACTATTGAGCAGGCTGCTGATCTCTTCTTTCGGTATGTTTGGGGTCACTTTCGGTTACCCACATCCATTATCTTGGATCGAGATACTCGATTCCTTGGGAATTTTTGGACATGATTGTGGAGAATGATGGACACCAAGTTGAAGAGGAGCAATGTTTTCCATCCACAAACTGACGGACAAACTAAGGTTGTTAACCAAAAAATGGTACTTTTTGTTCGAGGCTATTGCAGCAAGCATCCCAAAGTATGGGATGAACAAATACCCTATGTATAACATGCTTACAACCGAGCCTTACATTCCTCCACTCAGTGTTCTCCTTTTGAGACATGTTTTGGGTACCTACCTAAAGTTCCTTTGGACTTGATGTATGGGATAGATGTTAATTCAAATGAATATAGAGTCTGCAAGTTCATCCAGAGGATCCACCAGGTACACCAAACGGTTAGGGAAAAGTTGGAGAAAATTCAAGCACAGTATAAAGATCAACATGACAAACACAGGGTTGATCATCAGTTCCAGGTTGGAGACTAGGTATGGATTCACATCAACAAGGAGATATTGAAGGGTGAAGGAAAGAAACTCAAGCCCATTTGTTATGGACCCTTCACTATTTTGGAGAAAAGTGGTACCAATGATTTTCATCTAGATATTCCACCTTATATGCAGATCTACTCAGTTGTAAATGTAGAGAACTTGAAACTTTTTGAGACTCCCATGATCATGGATCAGGATGAGGAATTTTCAATACCTTCAGTTGATGAGTTTTCTCTTGAGTACTTGGATGATTTAAAGGAAGATATCATCCTTGATAGAAGGATGAGGAATTCATGCAGGGTGATGTTGATTATCTTCGAGTAGGCTTAAAGGGCACACATCCAAGAAAATCAAAGTGGATTGAGAAGGACAAGGTGAGGGAAATATTCCCTCACTTATCTATTGATTTATGAAAGATTTTGGTGGTCCAAAAAGCTCTCAGTGGGAAGGCGTTATCCAAAAAGGATCCAAAGAAGACTAAGGACAACTCAGAACTCGCAGAAGCAACTCAGGAAACTTAGAATGGCCTTAGTAGACAGAGAGAGGGAAAACATTCAAAGTCCTAAAAAATTAGTGAAAATGGAATAATCATGAAGAGAGAGTCACAAGATTTCCAACGGTTCAAACGACTCGTCAAACGGAGTTATGGATCGAAAGATATTCACGGTCAAAGTTTGGTCAACCTAACTCAATCAGCAGGGGATGAGTCAGCATCCGTACTGCTGAGGTCAACATCCAAACTTATGATGTTATAATCATCATGATGTCAACATGGTGACGTGGAAACACCAAAGTCTGCCACATGTCACTAGTTTTTGTATTTTTCGGGTCGATCCATGGACCAATGAAAAAGCGCCACGTGGCAGACCGTACGGTGACGTGGAAGGTTGATGTGCAGCTGAGGTGGCACACCATACGCTAACGTGAAATGTGACTATATAGTTGTTTTGCATTGCCAAATGGTTGGCTTCTGCGTGTTCCAGTCATGGGATGCCACGTGGTAGCGGGCAAATGCCCAATGAGGACCCGAGAACGAAATTCCAAAAAAAAAATAAAAAATGGGTCTGCCAAATCTAGCAAAACCCCTCCAAATATGATGCCCAATGGTCATATATAACCCACTACTAAAGTTGGCAGAACCACCATTTAAATATACGTACATAAGTTACAACGAACACCCAAAAGGGGAGGCCCGCGGGCTCGACCCCGAGACCTCCCCCATTATATGTCTTAACTATAGCTTTGCCCACCACTAGGCCAAATGAGCCTATTATTAACTCCGCCCGACAATATTACTTAAAAATTTTAAATCCTCCCAGTGCAGGGGGAGGCATGTGACGGTACGAATAGGCACGTTTTACGAGGCAATTTTTGGAATTATTTGCATGTTGCAGGGCACAAAAACCGAGACAAAATTTCTCTTGGGCCTGGGAGTGCCAGAGTCGGATTGGGGCGTGGAGACAATCATTTTTGGGTAATTCGACGCCATGAATTCAATGGTGTTGTCTGTTTTCTGATCTAAGAAAAGCTTCTGCAACTTAATTCCAGAATGAGGTATACTTATGTATTTTGCCAAATTCTTTCGCTTAGTTAATAAAAAGGCCTACCCATTTGAGAGCAGGATCCAGAGACGTAGTCCACTAGGGACGAACTCTGTTATCAAGTTTTTCTATTCATATTTTATGCTTATGTCTCTTTATTATTGAGATTTTCCTTCTTTAATGGTGCACTTTAATTTATGCTCATTTAATACAATTCTTTATAATTCACTTCGATGAAAAGATCCCAGATCAGTATGAGATTTTCAATGTTGATATTTTTCATGGTTTCTAGTGTCATTATGTTTATTGTAGAACCTAAATCAATGAGTGTTTTTGGTAAACAAATACTATTAATAGATGTTGTAATGATTGGTATACCTGGGTCCGCATATTTTTTAGAGATTGGTTTCGTGGTTATCAAGCTTGCTAAATGTCCAATCACTTGTATAGTTTGTGTATCATGTCTTTTTCTAGAAATCTTTTTATTGCAAATTTCCTTTACTACTTTTTCATATATTGAAATTTCTTTAATGTCTTGCAGTAAGGAAATTTTAATACAACTATTTTTTAATTCCTCCAAGATATCTAACTCAGGTAAAATTTATATTTTTTCTTGTTTTTTTCTAACAGTAATCTTTCAGGAAAGGGTGCAGGTTTTGAATCTTGATGCTTTTCTTGGGAATATACTAAGGGATTTATTGTTTTTTTATTGTGATATAATAGATTTTCCTCTACTTATTCAATTATTATTGGCGAATTTGGATGTTCTACTTTTCCATAACGTGAATTGATTTCTTGTAATGATGCAAAAAATTCTTGTGACTGTGCAAGAGTTTCCTGTAATTGTGCAGGAAATTCTTGTAATACTACATGACTGATAACGTAGGTGGGAAAAATATTCACTTCACCATTATAGATTGTTTTGTCTTTTTGATTATTTGTGTTTTCTACAGGCTGAGAAGGAATTGATGTAGATCGTGGTGGTGGTTGGTTTGAAGGAAGTTGTAGAGATTGGGATTGAGTTAATTGTGGTGGTGGTGGAATTGATGGAAATGGTTGTTTTACATGTGTAGGGTATTGTGGAAATGGTCATTGTTGTGGATAAAATTGTTGTTGATAATATTGATGTGGATAAGATAGTTGTTCATAAGAATATTGTTGAAAATTAAGATTAATGGTTTTCCAATTTTGTTGTTAGGGTTGATTGAAACCTTGTTGGGACTGCCATGGCATGGGAGCGTTCCAAGTAGTTTGTGCAAGATTTTGAGTAGGAAATGTAGAAAATTGTTGAGAAGGGTCTTGAAACATACCCACCCATGGTTTCGAGGGTCTCCTCGGTGCAATGTTGTAAATATTTTTTTATGCTTCATTTTTTTCTTGATATACTACTTTCAATCCAAGCAACGAAGGACAATCCTCTATTGCATGTTTTTCTAAACAAATACAAAAAATTTGGTTACTCTTTAGTGGAAATTGATTCTTTGGATGTGTTTTTCTACAATCAGGACAAAAAATTGATAAAGATGCATTTTCTTCTTCCTATATTCTCTTAGTATTAAAAGAATCAAATTGTGAAGATAATGTAACCATAAGTCCAGTCTTGAAATTTTCTAGTAAACTACCAATTTCTGATTTAGTAATACTCCCTATTGCAATTTTTGTCACTTTGGAAAGAGCATCCCTTTGACTTTTTACTTCTTTAACTTTTCCTTTGGACTATTTCCTGCACATCTCACAAATTTTATCAAATGGAAAAGAAGAGATATCCCCATAACCCATTAAATTCAACACATATGTAGTAATCTAGAAGTCCCTTAAAAAATATAGTATGGGTAAGATTAGGGTTTATGGTACTATGTTTTGATTTTTGTAGATTATACAAAAACCGTTCCAAGTAGTCTTCTAGAATCTCATCCTCTTTTTGAGACATTCTAAAGATGTCCTCTTTGGAATTGCAAGGTCTATATTTCTCGAGGAAAATCTTCCTCATTGTCTCCCAATATGCAATGAAATTTTCTCCTAAACCCATGAACCATTTTAGCGCATTTCCTTTTGAATTTACAGGAAACAAATGACGTTTATGTGCATCACATGTATAACCATAATTTCTACATAAAATTTCAATTTCAAATAAGAAAGCATCAGGATCTTTAGAAGGTGAACCATAATAATTGGGAAGAACCGAGGGAGGAATATTTTTCATTTTTACCTCGTTACCAAGAGATGCAAGTACATCTATAATAAGAAATCCAAAAGTGACTTCACTTTCTTATTCTCCTTTTACTTCACCTTCTTCTCTTTCTCTTCTTTCTTCCCTCTCCGCATTTGGTATTTCTCTTCTTCATTTTCCCTTCTTCTCCTTTCCATTTCTTATGTTTCTCTTCTTTGTTCCACTTTTTCTGGTATTCCATCATCTCCATCCCCTAATATTTTTTCATCTGGTGCTCTTCTTAGACCACTTCCTTCTACATGTGATTCAATATCTTCCATTCCTTTTCCCCAAAATATCGAAAATTGTTTGTTCCAATCTTATGTCTCGTCTTCTGAAGCTTCATATTGTTCAACAACTTCTTTTGTTTGTGTTTGCTTAGTGCTTGTTGTAAAAACTTGTTTTCCTTTATCCCTTTTAACACTTGTAACCAAGTTAGTAGTGTATGATATTATGAATAGTTTGGTGGGTAATGATTGTGTTCGAATTAGTCGTTTTGTGGGAGCTTTGTCTTTTTTGGAAACTTTTTTTTTTGCTAATTTTTATGAGAGTTTTTTTTATTTTTTATTTTTTATTTTTATTTTTCTGATTTAGATGAAACATGTTCTTTTGTTTTAATAAACCCACCCTTGCTATCCCTAGGTCTAACTGGCTTATTCATGCAAACCACACATGACTACGACTCACACACACTCACTAAAGTGAATGCGTAGGTTCTTACCTCTCATCTTACCGCATGCACTCCTCCCAATTCTAAAAGTGTGAACACTAAAAAATAAATTCAATAAAAGAAAATTGAAAACCTTGCTAAAACAACAGAAAACTTTAACTCTAAAAATTAATTATTTTAGTTCCTCCATGACAAGAATGCTAAAATGTTGGGCTAACTTAGTGATCTAGGTTACTCATCATTTAATTATCAATCTAGGTAGGTAAACTTGTGAGACATGTGCATAATAGGTGCAAATTTGACTCTGAATATTCCCTCAAAAATGCTTATTGAACTCAAAGAAATTAATAACCATACTCACAAACAGATGGTAAAATTGTTCAATCAATTGGTTCATATTTAACGATCAGATCGTAAAGACTCAAAGTACAAATTGATCATCACCCTCATGAATGCACCTCTTGTAGAACTCACTTCGTTTATTTTAACTGAACTTTATGATCATAGAACTTATTTTTGCTTATGATCTTTAAAAGGTAATTGAATGAAACTTAAGAAATCGAGAGAATATTAATCACAAAAAATTATAGGTTTAATTGTATTTGAGAAGATTTCATGAAGTTTGTTTGTATGGCATTGAAGAAAAACGATTTCTCAAGTGAGTACATTAAATGTCTAAATATAAAATAACTTGTTCATTGTACTCAAAGAAGTTAACATCTGTAAAATATGATGAAAATGAAATTCACACTTGACTATGTATGAAAAAATAATTATGAATCTACAGGAATTCAAACATGCACTTACAAGAATTTAACAGACACTGTGAAATTATAGGAAAACACAATGAACAAACATTTATAGGAAATTGCAGTGAAAAGAAATAAAGACACACTATAGAATTTGCAATCATTAAAATGAAAGTAATTTCAACACTATTACAAAAAACACAACATATTCCATGGGGGCCTTCTTGGGGTGTGTTGTTTAGAGAAACTCAAAACAAAAAAAAATATTAACACATAAATTACCAAATCTTCATTAATTAATCTTCAAGCACAGTTTTAGAAATTACAATATGTCCCAGGTGAAAATATCAACATTCCCCATTAACCCCTACAGATACCCTCACCTTTACTTTATATAATTCTTAGAAAGTTGAATGCCTTCCTACGTCTAACTAAATTCAGAATTTGTGGATCATATCTCCATTATAACACAAGGGAGAATATCTTCTTGATATTCTTGAGCTGGATCCTCATGTTCTTGGATGACTTCAAATGCTTCCTTATTTTTGGTGTTGAATCCCATATTTTCTGAATAGTTTGTAGATTTTCTCTTAATGCCTACGAATTCCTATAATTTTGTTGACGTTGACCAAATGCTTGACTACTGAGCTCCATATACTATAAATATGGAAAAATAGGAAATTCATCATCTTGAGTCATCCATGAAATAGCTCCAAGTATAAATTCTCCTTGTGACAGAGGGGAGGTATCTCAACCACCAATTCTTGTAATAACTCAAAAATACAATTAATTCCTGTAATAACTGATTTATAAGCAATAAATTGCAAAATAGATTTTAATCACAATTTATGAGATAAAGTAAGAGTTTTCTTCCAAAATACAACTTATACCTTGTTCTATGTAGATTATACCATCAAAGAGGTGAAAAATAGACAAAAGTGAAGGGTGATTAGGAGAAAAGTGGAGGTGAGAAGACCAAAATTAACACCCAACAATGATCATTTTAATGATGGATTATGTGTTCCAAGTCTTCGGTGAAACCTTATATGAATATGTAAAATCACTCATTCAAGTGAAGGAAAAATCGTAGAATTTTCACCTCACAAAGTTGTAATCAAGGATTAAAGGATCTTAAGCATATATTAGAAACTTCAATTATTTATGATATTATGAGGTTGTATATATTTGAAGACTGTGGATTATCATCTCTTCCTTAGTTTTTATTTCTTATACTAATGATATGAATTGACTTTGGCATGAGTTGTTTGGTCTTCCTCTTGTTTCCTGTAGAGATGGAATTTGTTCTAGTTGTGTTCTCAACATACATCATTGCGAGAGTTTTGATAAATATGTCTTTTGGCACACATCAACTACACTGCATCTTGTTCATAGTGATTTGTGTGGTATACTTACTTTTGATTCTTTTTCAGAATGTGAGTACTTCTTAGCATTGATGACTTCTCCAAACACACTTGTTTATTTTATAAAAGTTAAGAGTGTTGTTATTGACATGTTTTTGGAATACAAGGCCCTTGTAGAAAAAAAAATTAGGCATCAAATTCAGAAGTTAAGAATAGATAATGGTGGTGAATATGTTAATAACAAATTTCAAGATACTACATGGAATTCATATATAACATATTGTTCTATACACACCGCAACAAAATGATGTTATTGGGAGAAATAATTGCACATTAAAAGAAATGGTAAACTGTATGATCGAATATAAGGGATTAAGGCCTTATTTAGGGTGGAAGTCATTAATTGTGCCAATTACATAGTTAATTGCTCTCTCATAATGGATTTATAAGATATACCATTAGAAAATTCATGGAGTGATATTAAACCAATTGTAAGACACTTTTGTGTGTTTGGTAGTGAATCTTAGGATCACATTCCTAATGATAAAAGGAAAGTATTAGTGTAAGAGTGAAAAGTGCATTTGTATTGGATACTTTGAAGATATAAAAGGTTATAAGATCTTCTTCAACCTAATTTGAAAATATATATTATTAATAAATATATCAATTTATGAATGTCCTTTGACTTTCATGCCTAATTTGATATTTATGTCATTTTCAACTCATAATACATCTTCAATGTATGTGCCACCTCCTTTTCCCTTTTATATTCTCATTTTTTCTACTAGTGCCCCTATTCTAGTTTCCTCTTCTATAGATGATGACACTGAGGATGGAAATCCATTTTATAAACCAAATTCCCCAAATGACATAAAATAGAAAGAAGAAGACACTCCATGCCTTTAGAATGATAACGAGTCAATGGATAAGAAGCCACTTCGAGGGGGAAACCTCCATTTACAATATATCCAATGCACACTAAAATATTCTTTTACAAAGGAATATCCTTTATTACAAAAAGTAAACATGATGTAACTTACCACTNTGCCAATTACATAGTTAATTGCTCTCTCATAATGGATTTATAAGATATACCATTAGAAAATTCATGGAGTGATATTAAACCAATTGTAAGACACTTTTGTGTGTTTGGTAGTGAATCTTAGGATCACATTCCTAATGATAAAAGGAAAGTATTAGTGTAAGAGTGAAAAGTGCATTTGTATTGGATACTTTGAAGATATAAAAGGTTATAAGATCTTCTTCAACCTAATTTGAAAATATATATTATTAATAAATATATCAATTTATGAATGTCCTTTGACTTTCATGCCTAATTTGATATTTATGTCATTTTCAACTCATAATACATCTTCAATGTATGTGCCACCTCCTTTTCCCTTTTATATTCTCATTTTTTCTACTAGTGCCCCTATTCTAGTTTCCTCTTCTATAGATGATGACACTGAGGATGGAAATCCATTTTATAAACCAAATTCCCCAAATGACATAAAATAGAAAGAAGAAGACACTCCATGCCTTTAGAATGATAACGAGTCAATGGATAAGAAGCCACTTCGAGGGGGAAACCTCCATTTACAATATATCCAATGCACACTAAAATATTCTTTTACAAAGGAATATCCTTTATTACAAAAAGTAAACATGATGTAACTTACCACTGTAACTTACCACTAAGCCGACCTAAGATTAACTAATATATTAATAATAAATAAAGGATAGGATCTTAACATAGACCCCCCTCTTTAAAAACGTTTTTTCCTTAAATTTTGTAACTTGGGGTGTTTCTTCATGAATTGCTCATTTTCCTATGTAGCGTCTTCTAGAGGTATGTTCTTCCACTGGATTAGGTATTCCATAATGGTTCTATTCCAAAGAGATAGACAATGTTGATCTGTAACTATTTTTGGTTAAAAAAAAATTCTCTTCTTCATTTAATTTTGGAAGATTCGTCTACACTGGCATAGTTTGTCCCAAAACCTTGTTTTTAGGAAAGATACATGAAAAACCTTATGTACAAGAAGAAGGTAAATCTAACTCATAAGCCACTTCTTCAATTTTGGGAAGAATATTGTAGGGTCCATAAAATTTTGGAGGTAGTTTCTAATTCTTGTTTATTTGAGAGTTGATTGATTATAAGATTATAGTTCAATAATAGCCAATCACCCTTCTCAAATTTTACTTCAATTTGATGTTGATGTACTTGTTTCTTCATCTTGTTATGAACCATTTGAAGGTTTTGTTTAAAAAAAAAACTAAGTGTTTCTTTAGTCTTTTCCATATGTGCATCCACTACCTATACTTTGGAATGGTCCTGAAAAAAGTATGTGATACTAGGAGCTAGACCCATAAAGAGCTTCAAATGGAGACATCTTAGTAGATGTGTGATAGATGGTATTATACCATCATTTTGGTAGAGGAAACGACTTCACCCATTAATATTGCATGTCTACAGAATAACAACAAAAATAAATCTCTAAACATTTGTTAACCATTTTTGTTTTACCATATATTTGTAGATGATATGTTGAATTCATAACTATTGGTGTTCCCATCACCTTCCATAGAAGCATTATGGATGCAATATAAAATGCAAAACATAGGTATAAACCCTGATAATTTATCATTTATTTTTATAATCAAAGCATGTTCTATCCTATCATATCTCTAAGTAGAGAGAAATATTCATAAATATTGATAGGATAGGTTTGTCATGCACCTTGCAGTCTTGTAGTGGAGTAGGTGATTATTGTTGAGCAATAGTAGGGAATAAATTTTGAGCAATAACAGGGAATAAACATTGAGTAGTAGCAATGAATAAATCTAGATCAATCACATGTAATGAATACTAAGAAACAATAGTTATCTAATTAATCATTGGTGGTTTCCAACTTGTAGAATTGAAAAACCATAAATGGTTTACATTTTTTTTATACCTATTTATTGAGTGCTAGGGTTGGAGGAAAACAAAGTGTGAGTTTTAACTTACTGTTTTGCTACCAATTTTTTTCCAAAGTCCTTATTTTGTTGTTGAACACTCTAGTTGAGAGAACAAAGACTCTATAATGTATTCTAACCATATAGTTGTTGAATAATACATTGAGCATGATTTAGAGTGTGGGGTTTTCTATCGAAAATGGTTTCCCCAAAAAATCATTGTGTAATAGTTTGATATTTATTTCATTTGTTTTTTTCTTATCATTTGCAATTATTTGTTTAAATTTTTCTACACATTATTCTCTCATTGGTTAGTGTAGGAAGTGTATTTCAAACCTCTACTTTGTAAATGTGTTGAATCTGCACAAAATAGATCTAGATAGAAAATACCACACACATTTGCAGAGAGAAATTGAGAAAGAAGAAGAAAGAGAGAAAGAATAAAAGAATTCTCATTAACCGTAATGCATAATGAATAATTTACACATGATATACTTTGTATAAATCAACCAATGCACACTGGAGGAGAAGCCAATGCACCATAATGGTGGTATAGAGTGATCTGGACACACACCAATAGTTACGGGAGTAAACTACCACCTAGTCTATTCTCTTAGGCAATTATGAGAGTGAACTGCCACCTAGCTAAGTTAACTAGTCTACCAGTCTTCAATTAACTGACTAAAACAGAGTGAAGTGAGGAGGAGATAAGGGAATCATCGGTAATGCACTATTCTGGTGATGATACCAAGGCTAATGCACATTATCTGGTGATGATCCTAATGTTGCATGGTGACAAAACCAATGCAGCATCTAGACTCCACTCAACTAGTCAAATTGAAGTGAAAACCAAAGAGAATATTCTCCCTAGAGGAATGTTCTTCCTAAAATATAGGAGAGTGGATAATGACTAATAAAAAAGGAAAAAACTTAGGAAAAAGAAATCCTAGGTGTGTGTGAAGTAACTCCAACACCCCCCTTGAACATCACTATGATGAAAATAAAGAATGGGTCCTGGAAACGAGGCCATGTTAGGTACCCAAATACAAAAGATACACTGAAATAAAGTGAGGAAAGAGGGAAAACCTCATGGGAACCCCCCCCTCAAGAAACAATGTATGTCAAAAAGAATAAATACAGTTGCTAGGAAACTCTGTCCTTCAATACAAGATGACTTCAATGAGAATGGAACTTATGCTCAGTGAAGGTCTTGGTGAAGATTTTTGTCATATGTTCTACCGAAGGACATAAATGTAGGTTGATGATCCCCTCGTGTACTAATTCATGGATGAAGTGAACGTGGATATCGATGTGCTTCATCCGATGCCTCTAAAATGAATCTCTACAGAACCTCAGAGTGCTCTGGTTGTCACACCAGATGACGATCGATCGATGAAACTGAATGCCCAACTCAGTGAGAAAATGTTGTAGCCACATAGCCTGAATGGTTATGTTGACTACCCCTCTATACTCTTCCTCAGCTGAAGATAGAGAAATGGAAACTTTCTTCTTTCTCGACCAACAGATAGGCCTGGAACCAAGACTGAGTGAGTAAATTGATGTGGAATTGCGATCAGTGCTATCACCAGCCCAATCATAATTAGTGAACTTGATGAGATCTAATGTAGAGTCTGATGAATAATGAGTCCCAAAGGTGATGGTTCCCTGTACGTATCGAAGGATACACTTTGTAACCTTCCAATGTATCTCATGCGACTCCTGCATGAACCTGGAAACTGTGGAAACTGCATAGGAGAGGTACGGTTTGGAGTTTTTGAGATACAACAAGCTCCCCACTAGATTTATGTACAATGTGTTGTCAACTAGTGGAGTGTCCCCGCCATCCTCAAGTTTGACTCGTGATAGGAAATGATTTGGAGCAGACTTGCATTCTGTCATGTGAAATATCTCAAGGAGATATCATGCATACTTTGCCTAAGACAGTTTGATGCCTGATGCATCCTGACTTATCTCGAGTCCAAGGAAGAAGTGTAGTGGACCCATGTTTGTCATCAAGAACCTGTAATGTAGAATCCTCTTGACTGCAACAATCGATGAAGTCGAGCAACTGATGATCAACAAATCATCAACATACATAACTAAGAGTAGAAGTGAATGAGTTTTCCTGAGCATGTAGACATTTGGGTGTGATTTACAATGTACAAATTTCTATGACAACAGGTAGGAGTCCATCTTGGCATACCATTCCCTCAAATCCTGCTTGAGGCCATAAAGAGATTTATTTAGTCAACAAACCAAAGAGGAATCATGCATAAATCCATGGGGATGCTCCATATAGATCTCCTTAGAGAGATCACTGTGAAGAAATACATTCTTCACGTCCATCTGATGGAATTCCCATCCCTTGTCCGCCACAATGAAAAGCGCCAAACTTATGGAATCTATGTGCACCTGAAAAGTTTCCTTCCAGAAGGAAGGGGAACTAGATCCCAAGTTTGGTTCTTGAGTAGGGAGTTTTACTCCTCCTGCATGGAAGATTCCCAAAAGGGATTTCTAGCAACCTTGCCATAAGACTGTGGATATGAAGACTAAATAAAGAAAATATTCCTAGAGGGAAATGGTTCAGTGGGAGTGAGTGAAATAGGAGGCTCCTTGGAATCAAATCGAGTCCTCCTAGTATTGACTGGATCACCAACAAAATCCCTTGCATCATGAAGAGTAGTCTGGGCCCACTTGGTCCTCTACTCTGGCTCTGCATCTGCATATGGATGCACTGAATCTGTATCTGACTGTATTGAATTTTCATCTGGATCATCTAAATCCTCTAAATCATAAATATTATCTAAAGAAGATTCGACATGAGCATGCTCATCATCCCGGACAGGTGGAAGAATGAAGATGTCTACATGCAGCTACTGAGGTACATAGGAGACACTTTCCTCGAATTGGACACTATGCTCAATGATGATCTGATCCGAGGAAAGATCAATAAGTTTGTTTCCCTTCACACCGTTGGGGTATCCAAGAAAAATACACTCAGTTTTGTGTGGATCAAGTGCCTTCCTCTTTTCATATGGAATCTGAGCCCATGCATGTGAATCGAAAATACGAAAGTGGGCCACTTCCGGTTTGAGGCCGCTCCAAGCCTCAGAGGGGGTATTATCCTTGACATATTATGGGGAGATATGTTATGGATTTAGGTTTCACAATTAAGTGCTTCGGCCCATAGTCTCTGTGGAAGTGACTTTGCATGCAACATGCAAGATTCCATCTCTTTTAGAGATCTGTTTTTTCGCTCAACAACTCCGTTTTACGGTGGAGTATAGGGAAATGTGTTTTGAAACTGAATCCATACCTCATGAAAAATATTTTGAATCTCATTATTGACATACTCTCCCCCATTATTAGTTCGAAGGATTTTGATTTTCTTTTTGGACTGTGTCTCAACAAGGGCTTTGAAATCTTTGAGGTGTTGAAATAGCTCAGATTTTTGCTTGAGAAACTAAATCCATGTGAAACATGAGAAATCATCAACAAAAATGAGAACAAACCTCACTTTGTTGATTGATGGATGCAGAAAAGGACCCATGAGGTCACTATGGATCATATATAAAGGAGAGGAAGCTCTCTGAGTCTTTCCTTTGTCGAATTTATCTTGAGGGTGTTTTTCAAGAACACATCCCTCATAGATTCCTTTGGAGAAATGGATGTCTGGTAGATCATCAACCAATATTTGCCAGCTAATTTGTTTCATATATATGAAATTCAAATTCCTGGACCTTTCGTGCCATATCCTACTACTTTCATCAACATGGGTAAGCAGTAAAGAAAAATTTGGTTCAATAAATTCAGAAAATGTATACAATCTAGATTGATGATTTACCTCATCGGTAGAAACCCTGGAATTGGTTTGCATGTCATAGATGTCCACTACATTAGGTGTGAATATGAATTTCTTTCTGATGCCAAAATTCATCATCTGATACATGGAGAGAAGATTGATGAAAAGTTTGGGAATGTGCAACACATTCTCGAAGCTTTCGTTGTTGAGTTAAATCCTTCCTTTGTCAGTGACCTCGACTGGAGAGTTGTCCCCCATTAGAATAGGAGGACCTTTGCATGCATCCAATGAAGAATATAATTCTTTTTTAGAATCCATGTGATGTGATTCTCTTGAATCTATGATCCAAGCATCGAGAGAGGAGTTGATGGCAATCAAAGCATGGATAGAATTGTCTTTCTTGGGATTCTGATCTTCTGGCTTCTTCTTCTTGGCACCCTCGGGGATGCGATATCCAAGGTTATTTTGATGAAGTATTTGATTCATTACATATATTTTTTTTTGCATGCATGAAGATTCTGGATGGAATCCTTTATGGAAGTATGTGCATTTGTCCCCTTTTCTCCCCTTTCCACCTTTGGATCTCGAGGCATCAGTGAAGGGTTTTGAGTACCCTTCCTTCTTCGGATTTGCATAAGCTTTCCTTTTTTATTTATATTTATATTTATGATATTGATGGCTGCCATCTTGCATAGTAATTGCATGCGCCTTTGGGCCTTTGATTTTTCCCATGTTGATGAGCTTAGTTTTCTCTTGTGTTAGGGGTTCGATAAATTCCTCAAGAGAAGACATCTTCTAGGTGGCTCAAGAGGAGAATTTGAATGAATGGAATGTGGATATGAACACAGATAATTCAAGACCAAGTTTGGAGATAATGGTGAGAACCATTTGTTTCTCCTCCTTATATTTATCAACCCCGCGAGCTTTGAGTTGCAACAGTAAATCCTTGTATTTTGTAAAGAAATTTTGGAGATTATCGAAGCTTTTTGGATCCAATGTGAGAAATTACACCTCGAGCACGTGTCCCCTCATCTCATAATGTTTTCCAAATATCCCTTCCAAGGTGTTCCAGGATTCATTAGGGTTTTTACAGGAAGATATGTGAAAAAGGAGATCGGGAGAGATGAGACTGCAAATTGTTCTGAATGCTTCATCCATTCGATTTAGATACTTGGATTTTTATATGGATGATGTCAGTTTTCTCTATGTATTCAAGGTTAACCTGTACAATCCTCTGGTTCAAATATGCATGATTATTCTCTCCTTGCATGCAAAGTAATTGTAAGGTGTAAGAATGAATTCTTTTGGGAATTCCATTTTTCCATTGTCTTCAATCTTTGGAACCTGCAAAAACAATTTGATGTAGATTTTTTTTAGAAGATTGTCAGCTATGATACCATGTAAATGTGTTGAACCTTCATAGAATATATCTATCTAGAAAATACCACACATATTTTTAGAGAGAAATTGAGAAAGAAGAAGAAAGAGAGAAAGAATGGAAGAATTCGCATTAACTGTAATGAATAATGAATAATTTACACATGATATACTCCGTATAACTCAACCAATGTGCACTAGAGGAGAATACAATGCACCATAGTGGTGGTCTAGAGTGATCTGGACACACAACTGCAGTTACAGGAGTAAACTGCTAACTAGTCTAGTCTCTCCGACATTTACGAGAGTGAACTGCCACCTAGCTGAGTCAACTTGTCTACCAGTCTTCAGTTAACCGAATGAAACAGAGTGAAGTGAGGAGGAGATCAGGGAATCATTGTTAATGTGATAGTCTAGTGATGATACCAAGGCTAATGCACATTAGCTGGTGATTATCCCAATGTTGCATGGTGACAAAACCAATTCAACATCTAGACTCCACTCAACTAGTCAAACTAAAGTGAAAACTGAAGACAATATTCTCCCTAGAGGAATATTATTCCTAAAATATAGGAGACTGGATAATGACTAATAAACAAGGTAAAAAAACAAAATTCCACAATGAATTAACAAACTTACAATTGATATCTTGTTCTATGTGAAGTTGGAGTGTCGAATGCTTTAGGGTTCGTGGAAGCTCGCCTCGGGTACGCATTTGCAGCCTGCGTCGGCCATGGCCGCCCCTGGGGGTGAGTTTTCGGCCCCTCCCCCCCGATTTCAGACTCGTTCGCGTTCAGAAAACTGGTCGCCAGTGGAGGTAAGCACAAACTCTCTGTTCCGGTTCCAAAATTCATAAAAAAACTAGAGGAAATCCCAGAAATCGTCCTGCAAGAGACGCAATCGGTCAAGATAGCTTTAGCTCTCTCCGAGAGAGGACTGGTAGGCCAGTTTATGGGTCTCTGGCCCTCTGTAAAAACCACCGATGCATGGGTCCAAAGGAACTGGAAGCCCCTTCTTAAGCAAGGAGTTACCTGCTACCCTTTGAGCAACGACTTTTTTCTCTTCGAGTTTATAAACAAGGAAGACAAGGACCTCATTTTCAGAAATGGACCATACTTTATGG
>SNQJ01S0059880.1:42482-71098 GCA_010110895.2 Picea sitchensis | reverse complement strand
CGTCCTCAGGAATATTAATCAATTGGCAGACCACGAAGCGAACGGAGGAACCTCCCTGGGCAGGGGAGTCATCAACGTAAATGGAATAGAAAATCATGAACCAATCCCTTAGAGTCCTAGGAGAAGATCCCATCAGGGGCTCTCCAGTCAGAAATTGCAGATCTCTGAAAATTGCCAGGAAGGAATCCAAAGTGCAGGTGAGAGGGTCTGAGGAAGTTGAGACAGGAAGTGCTGAAATAGTGCTGGATCATAGGCTGAAACAGCGAAGTAATAGATGCTGAAACACAGTACTGTTACAGTTGCTGAAATACAGTGCGTTACAGTTGCTGAAACACAGTGCTGTAACAGTGTGTAACAGATTTTGAAACAGAGTGTTCAAACAGATGCTGAAACCCAGTGCTGTAACAGATGCTGAAACACAGTACTGTTACAGTTGCTGAAACACAGTGCTGTCACAGTTACTGAAACATAGGGTTGCTCAGATGCTGAAACACGGTGCTGTTCAGATGCTGAAACACGGTGCTGTCCAGATGCTGAAACACAGTGCTGCAACAGTGCTGTAACAGATGCTGAAACTCAGGGTTGCAACAATGATGTCACAGTTGCTGAATCACAGTACTAAAATAGATGCTGAAACATAGTATTGGATAGATGCTGAAACACAGTAATAGATGCTGAAACACAATAATAGTTGCTGAAACACAGTAATAGATACGGAAGGCGTACAGATTCTAGTGCAGATCACAAGCCTCTAGCTATAGAGGTAGAATAGTGCAGAAAGATAGGCCCGAAGAAACTTGAGCCTAATTTGTAACCGATTCTGTGGCTAGTCCACCCCATTAATACAATCCATAACCGTTTTTGTTAAAAAAAATAAAAATAAAAAATAAATAAATAAACAAGGTAAAACATTAGGAAAAATAAATCCTAGGTGTGTGTGAAGTAACTCCAACATACTTCCTTTCATTTGGTATTAGATATTGATCACCACGGATCCAAGTTGCTAAGGACAATGTTTCTTTTATCTAATATTGGTTTGAGTGGAAGCTTGCACAAAAGGAAATCTTGTTATAGGGAAGTGAAAATCACTTCTAGATTGGAAAAGGAGAAAATAATGGTACTAACTTTGAGCCATGAAATCTCAATATGGAGGATATTCTCTTAGATCAATATCTATAGGTCATAGTATCTGGAACCAAACCCATCGGTATGAAATACGAAGAGTGGGTGGTGTTGGAGAGAAAGGAAATAGGCTTTATTAGGATATGTCTGGTTAATTTGGTATTATTAAACATTTTTGAAGAAAAAACACAAAAGCGCTTTGGAATAATTTGGGGGATTTGTATTAGGTTGAATCCTTAGTTAATAATTTTTTTTTGCAAAAACAATTATTTACCTTGAGAATGGGTGATGGTGATTCTATAGCCAAGAACTTGAATGCATTTAATACTAATGTGACCTAGTTTATATTAGTTGGAGTGAAGATGGATAAGGAGATTTTGTTAGTTTTAATGATCTGTAAACTATCACAGATATTCCACTGGATAGTTTGTCAAAACAGATCTAATAAAATTATTGAAATCTTAATTGTGAAGGTTAGTTTCCTTTAGATCTTAGATTCTTTAATTACTGATTCTTTATGCTTAAATACATGAAATAAATGAAATGTGAAAAATAGAGAACATAAATAAATATTTACACCATCCACACATAAACACAAGATATAAACTAGGAAAACCAATATGGGAGAAAACCGAGATAGAAGGTAAGGCCATTCAACTCTCTTTTCTCAAATGAAAGTACAAATAAAGGGGCACTCTCTGTGGAGTTTCCTTTGACACTGTGGCTTGTATGTCTGCTACAAAATATCTCCTCCTTTTTTATGCTAAAAAAATTACCAGTCTCACCTGTTATTCTCAGCTATGGAACAAGATAAAATGTAAAATAATGGAAACCCCTTCTCCTCCTAGCAACCCACTATTTAACATAGACCAATAGTCGTCTAGGGTCAGTGTAACACACCCAACCCCTAAGTGTCCTTTTAAGGAAATGGGGTATTATAATTTCATCTTTTCTCAATTATCACAATCCTCTCCTTCACAGCTCCATCGATTTCTGCTCGTCGAGATCTTTTGAACGCTGGAAATTTCACTCAAAACTGAGCTCTAGAAAGAAAGTTATGACCTTATGAAGTTTTTGGGGATTTTGACCTCTATACCACTGACACGTCGCATCCATGTGACACCTCATCACACTTTCCATATGACATGGTGAAAACATAGCACCAATGTGGAGTCTCTCAACCTGACCATGGGGAAATTCCGATCCACACAGGCTTGTCGTCGTTGTTGCTCAGATTTTATTTCGGTATCCTCATAACTCACCTATGATGGGCATAGTATAGAATAATATTCCCTTTCGATACTATACATTTGGAGTTAGAATGGATTGATCTATTTCATTGCTCTAAAATCAAGGTATTGAGGGATATTTCCCTCTCCTTGATGGACGACGTATACACATGTCACGGTCTCCTGAATGAAGTTTGGGATCTATTTGGGGTCTAAGGTTCCTCGGACTTGTTTGAGAATGTTAAACTCATCAAATGATGGATGAATTACACCTGTAACCCTAAAATCACTCTTGTTTCCCCACTGAAAAGCCACATCAGTGACGATGTTAATACTGCGCTTCTTGACTTAAGTGAGACTCATAATAGATCGATGGCTATTGTTCCATCTCTCCATTGACCGACCTAGAGTTGATATCTCCCCCATATTGGAATTGTTCTTCCAATCCATTGAAGGAGTATCCAAATCATTCAAATCCATACTCGAAAAAATAGTCAACTATGAGCTAGCTAGACTCACATTCAATTCAATCGATTAATCGACTTCTGACACATGTCTTCAATCTGACGCTCCCAGTGAGTGCTCACTCTCCCTTCCTCTCATATTGCTAAGTGGGACCCACTATGATCAATGTCTAAGAGTTTATCTCACCTGCTTCCTGATCAACGACCCACGTTGGCTTGACTTCATAGTCTCTCCTTCGGGGATATTATCATGGAACAAGAGATTTTCTTCCAAAAACTCCACTCCAAATGGTTCATTCCAAAGTCTCTCATTTAGATTATTTCCCACCATGTTTAGGGAATATATATGATGCCTTAAATCTGAAAATACCACTGATCAATGGTCACAATCTCTTTAGATCAATGGTTGTTGTTCTTCGCTGACTAACAAAGGTATTTAAGGAGTCATAATTATTCCTTCAAAGGACTTAGCCATTTTTTCATGTTCTGCAAGAATTTGATTATGAATTTCCAAAACTCGAGATGATTCTATGACCATTACAAACTATCAAACTTAAGTTTAAAGACTCACATGATTTGCAGGCTCTCCACACAGTGAAAATATAAAGTATTCGAACAGGTAATAATCCACCCTTAGTCATTTTCTTGATTTAACATGGTAATAATAAACATCATAACATGAATCATCTTACAGTATTCAAAATCATAAGTTAAATACACAAAATTTTTATTATATTCAAACATTCATACAAGTTATCATACAATTGTTCCATCCATGAACATTCATATAACTTCATCCAAAGTTAGTTTCAGTACAGGTGAACACTTATCTAATAAAGAAACAATCCAATCCAACTAACTGACTGAGAGAGGACGCCTTTCCTCCCAGCCTTAGGCCTTGTTATAGAGTCACTTCCTACCCTTCGTTCCAAGCCATGATACCACCAAGGAAATTGACTTAGTAGGGTTCCGATTTTGCGATGATCCAAGAAGGTTACTCTCCTTCCCCTTCAGATACAATAGGATTTTCCACCTCCCACTACGATTCGGGTCTCTATAGGTTTATCAAATGGATTTCCTCTACACATGGGAGTCCCTTCTTTGCTCAACATTCCCTTAGTAAACTCCCCTTAGTAGTGTTGGTTTTTGTCCAGTAAGCACCAAGCTGCAACCCACTATTGCTCCAATTCAAGAATCTGGGTCTTCTCTTTTCAGGGTGATCATTAACAACTCAAACAAGCTTCTTAATTTCTGCAAGAAAGCTATTATTTTATTTCTCAATCAACACATATGTGTTTATGTTCTCTATTTCTCGTCTATGAGCCTTTTCTTCTATTGCGAGGTCTCCTTTCTGTCTCTAAGTGCAATCTATGTTGTGGGGCTCTTATTCTACCATATTACACACTTTGTGTGTGTGTGATTACAATTCTCTATCATCCTGCATGTGTTGTGTTTTTCCTTCCTTGATGTTCTTTTCCATCCCTTCGGAATCTCTACAGTGTCCTGTAGACGCAACCTTTAGTCTTCCCTTCATAATATGAAGGGGCGATTCTGTGGTACATTCCCTGTTAGTTATTCAATTGGCCATTCTCTCTTTTCATGGGCCAACTACCACAATCATTACTACTCAACCACCTATATGACATTCTCTTAATGGTCACGTGGTATCCTTCATCAATCTGGTGTGATGGTAGGTGAATTCATTATGTTTTCAAGCATATATTATCTTCTTGTGCAAGATTCCTATTTTCTATACTAATGCATATCAACTCCTCTTCACTCAACCAATCCATCAGTCGCTCTACCTCATCAATTTCCTTTGGTGTATCATGGCCAATAATTATCAAGGTTGTTCCTTGTCAATCAACAATTTGGTGCTTATATTAAATCAAAACACAATTACATTCCTCATAATGTTAACATATGAAGTTTGTGCATAATAATTAAAATCTTGGGAGAAATAGGGTGTTACATTCCCCTCCCCCTTAAATAAACACGATCCTTGGTGTTCAAAACACCATGTATTTACAATTATACAGTAAACAAAAATGGGTATGTCAATCTCATGGCATCTTCTAGCTCCCATGTAGATTCATCTTCTCTAAAGTGCTTACATTGCACCTTTTCCTATGCGATGGCTCATTTCTAGAGCATTGTTTGTTTCATGTCCAGGATGAATTGGGGCTCTCATTGGAATTCTCCCTCTGGTTCCACTTGTACTATAGTCCAATGAATAATATGATTAGAATCATGAAAAAATGTATTTAACAAAGATAAGTGAAATACATTATGTTCTCTAATAGTAGGTTTTAAAGAAAGTCTATATGCTACTGAGTCTATTCTCTCTAGGATTTCAAATGGTCCACAATATTGGGGAACCAACTTAGCACACATCCCAATTTTCAGGTAAATCCTCTTGGGTTTCTTTAAACTCTTTGGGGGTTCTCTTGCTATCAACATATCTCCTCTGTCTATCGTGGGCAATTTTTAGGTTCTACCTTATCTGAACTATGGATTTCCCCATTTCCTTCAGTAATTCGGGTCCAAATGTAACTTTGTACATTGGATTGTCCCAAGTAATCAGAACTCTCCACTTCCTGCCATATAGGGCCTTAAACGGACTCATCTTCAATGATTCTTGATAACCATTGTTGTATGTGAATTCTACCAAAGGTAGATATTCTTCCCACTGCTTAGGTCTATGCATAACATGCATTTGTAGCATATCTTCTAACACTCTGTTCACCCTTTCAGTATGACCATATGTTTGAGGATGGTAGGCCGTGCTAAACACAAACTATGTTTCTAAACATGAAAATAAGCTTTTCCAGAAATTTGAGGTGAACTTAGCATCTCCATCTGAGATTATGGTTTTAGGAAAACCGTGCAATCTGAATATCTCTTTCATGAAAGAATTAACAATGTCTATGTCTTTAAAAGTAGAATTTATGGGAATAAAATGATTTTACTTTCTCAACTTATCCACTACAACCATGATTGCATCATGTTGTTTGACTATCTTTGGTAACCCCATGATAAAATCATGGAAATTACTTCCCATTTCCATTCCGGTATATGTATGGGTTGCAATAGTCTAGTAGGGTGTCGATGCTTGAATTTAACTTGTTGGCACTCTAAACACTTTGCAGTATAATGAGCAATGTCTTGCTTCATCTCAAGCCAGTAATAGAGTTGCCTAATTCTTGTCACCATTTTCTGGTGACCAGGGTGACCTACATAAGGTCTCCTATGGAACTCATCCATAATCAAGCACCTCAAATCCACTGAATTAGGCACATGTAGCCTCTTATTGTACATCAACAAATTATCACTCCTTAGTTGATAACCTTTGTACTTCTTTTCCTTAGGTTCTTGCTACAAATTTTCCTTCACTTGATTGAAGAAATTATTTTTTGGAAAGAGGGTATTAATCCTTTGTTTAATTTCAAACTCTCCTACACTTTTTTTTTCTAAGTGTATTGTCTAAATGCTTTGGTTGAGCGCGTTGACTACTTTGTTATCTTTTCATTTTATATGTTTGATTTTCAATTCAAACTCACTAATAAATGCCATCCACCTGACCTTTCTAGAATTCAACCTTGGCTGGTCGAATAAATACTTCAGAACACAATGTTTAGTCATGAGGATAAATCTCATCCTGAGTAGGTAATGTCTCCACATCTTCATCATATGTACAATTCCTGCAAGTTCGAGGTTGTGGGTAGCATACTTCTGCTCATGTTCGTTCAAATTCCATGATTCATAACAAACCGCTTATGCTTCTTGCATTAGAACTCCACTGATTTCCTCTTTGCAAGCATCTATGCAAACCAAAAAGTTATTTTTTGGTTATGAAATATTTAAAAGAGGGGCATTGGTCAACAACTACTCTAGTTGCTAGAAACTATCTTTGCACTCTGGTGACCACATGAACGTCTTTCATTTACTTTATAATAACGTAACATGATTTCTGATCTTGGAGAATCCCTTGATGAACCTCCTATAATATCCAACCAATCCCATGAAGGACCTCACTTCTTTCACGTTTCTAGGGGCAAGACAATCCATGATTTCCTTGATCTTTGCAGGGTCTATTGTGACTCCTTTGACTAACATGACATGACCTAGATACTGGATTTCCTTTTTAAATAAATCACACTTTTTGAATTTGGAATACAAATGATTCTCTCTTAAGACCTATAACACCATTCTGATATATTGTTCTCCATTCTCCTCTTGATTCTTGGAATACACCAAAATGTCATCTACAAACACTAAGACAAACTTGTCTAAATACTTGTTGAGCACACTATCAATCAAACACATGAATGTAGTTGGTGCATTTGTAAGTCCAAATGGCACCACAACAAATTCATGGTGCCCATACCTTGTCCTAAAGTCTATCTTATAGATTTCCTCATATTTAATCCTGACTTGATGATATCTCGATATCAAATCTATTTTTGAGAAAACTGTAGCCCCTCTGAGATGATCAAATAAATAATCTATTATAGGAAAGGGGTATTTTTTCTTAATGGTCATATTGTTCAACTGCATATAATTGATGCATAATATTAAGGTACCATCTTTCTTCTTTACAAACAGGGTTGGTGCTCCCCATCAGGACACACTCGGCCTAATGTAACCCTTTTCCATCATTTCTTTCAAATACATCTTCAGGTCCACCAAGTGGGGCGTACTCATCCTATAAGGAACTCTTGATGCTGATACTTCTCCAGGAACAAGATCGATTTAAAAGTAAAGTTATATTTTTGTAGGTAATCCAGAAACCTCCTTGAACTCCCATATCATTGGATGATATTCAATCTTCATCTCAACGATTTTTTCTAAATTTAGTACTTGTATAGCATACAGAGGACACCCTTTTCTGCTAAAATTCTTGAGTTGTAAAGATGATATTTGTCTCACAGAGATTGGCTTTTGAATGCCTTGCAAAATTCTTGTATTTCCTTCCTCATATTCACATTCTAGAATTTTCTTATAACATTTCAATTTTTCCTTATGGGCGGCTAACCAATCCATACCCAACAACATGTCATGAGAACCAAGGGGTATAAAATTCAAAACCGCTTGGGTTTGAAATCCCTCCATCCAAATTGGACAAGCTTCGATGACCTCCACCACTTTCCTCTTTGTTCTAGTGGCTATATAAACTAACCACACTTTGGTGTGATTCCTTATCTGTAATAAACATGCTTCAACCACTTGACCTGAAACATAATTGATATTATATCATGAGTCAATTAAAACAAATATTGGTTGTTCAATAATAATACCTTCCAATTCCACCATAGAGGCTTCATGTTCTGCTTACTGGTTTTCTACCGATGCATAGATTATCGGTACACCAATGGCCACGTCGTTGAATGCAGTTTCCTCCTACATGTTACATACTCTTGTATTGTCAAGCTACCTATGGGGAAAATCCCTCAACAATTTTTTCTCTCCACATCCCCAACATTGCAAAGGTCCTTTCTTGGGCTCCTCTGCTCTTTCCATTGCTTGCTCTGTTGGATTATTCCTACTTTGAGATGGAAAATTTTGTTGATGCACACTTTTTCTTGGATGAAATGTCTGTGCATCTTTCCCAAAATTCTTGTGGGAAAATACTTGAATCCATTCTTCTGGAATACACTCTTGTCCTTTCTTTTCCAATCCTTGGAAGACTCATTCTTATTCTTAGACTCATCCTAACAACATTTTTCCTTCTGAATGGTGTCTTCCAACGTCTTGGGTTCTTAAAACTCAATTCAATCCTGGTAGGACTGTGGTAACCCACTGATAAAATGTTGGATTCTTTCCTTCTCATCCTTACGGTATGGAACATGCCTCAACAACTCCATAAATCTTTTTACATAAGAATCCAAGGTAATATGCCCCATCTTAAACTCATAGAATTCCTTTATTTTTTCATCATAATACTTTTCAGATAGGTAAGATTTGTAAAAGTGTCTCTCAAAATACTTTCAGTTTATTTTTCTCTCCTTTATCCTTTCGATTTCCTTGAGGTCTTTCCACAAAATGGAAGCCCCTCCATTTTGGTTAAACACTACAATCATTGCCCTGGTATTGTCTAAATAATTATGTACCTGAAATTACTTTTTCAAGAAAAATAGCCATGCTTCGACTTCCTCTCCTTTATTTATTTCACCATCAAAGGTAGGCAACTTATCCTTGTTGAATTCTTCAGTAAAAAAAATCTAATATTTCTTCCTCTTTCTCTTCTTAGAAATACTATATTTCGTGCCACTACTAGGTTGTCTATTGAATTAGTCTTCCGACTAGAGGTCTTCATGGAAATTCCTCCACTTGATTCACCTCTCTTAGTGCCTTGATGATTTATTTTGGAATAAATCCTTCCCACATCACTGTGATCCAATCCATGCTTTTGGGAATCCGAAGGGGTTTTCAACTTCTCCGATTGTTGTGCTAGGACCTTGTTGTAGATTTTTATGAATTTCGGATAGAATCTACAATAAGAATGCATTCAACTCTTCCTTTTCTGCATGGGATCTCATAAGCCTCTCATTATCTTCCTTTAGACTTCTCATAGTGGCCATCAAATCTGGAGGGGTTTCCCTATCCCTTCATCCATTAGACTCTTCATCTCTGAGGTGTGAGATGTCGTCCATGCTGCATTGCACCATTCACTTCTGTGAACTTTTCAAATTGTCCTACATGTTGAAACAACAATTACCATTAGCATTTCATGCCAGCATTTTGAATCATGCATTCCAGACAACATAAAATTCCTCCTAAACAATCTTAAGCGGTCTTGGTGACCCATTCAATCCTAGAGTTTGAACTCTAATATGATACCACTCTGTAACACACCCAACCCCTAAGTGTCCTTTTAAGGAAATGGGGTATCATAATTTTATATTTTCTCAAGTATCTCAATCCTCTCTTTCATAGCTCCATCATATTCTTCTCGTTGATATCTTTCCAACGATGGCAATTTCGCTAAAAAATAAGCTCTAGAATGAAATTTATGACCTTCTAAAGTTATTCGTTTATTGACCTATATACCACTAACATGTGGTGTCCATGTGACACATCAATACACTTTCCAGCTGACATGGAAAAAACATAGCACTGATGTGGATCCTGTCAACCCAACCATGGGGAAATTCTAATCCATGCAGGCTTGTTGTCGTTGTCGCTCGGAATTTATTTCAGTACCCTCATCACTCACCTCCGACAGATAATGTATTGAGGAATATTCCCTTTAGATACCATCCATTTGAAGTTAGAATGTCTTGAGTAGTTTCACTGCTCCAAAATCAAGGTATCAAGGGATATTCCCCTCTCCTTGATGGATGACGTAGATGCACATCACAGTCTCCCAACAGAAGGTTGGGATCTATTCAGGGTCTGAGGTTCTTTGGCCTTGTTCAACCAAGATCGACTCATCAACCGATGGATGACTAACACCTGTCACCCTAAAATCACTTCGGTTTCCCCACTAGCATGCCATGTTAGTCATGACATTAATACTACACTTCTTGACTTAGGCGGGACTCACGATAGATCGATGACTACTGTTCCATATCTCCATTCACCAACCTACTATTGAGATCTTCCCCCTATTGGAATCCTGCTTCCAATCCATTATAGAAGTACTATGAATCCTTTGAATTCATACTCCGAAAAAAAATCAACTCTGAGCTAGCTATAATCACATTTGATCGAGTCGACTAGTCGACTATCAACACACATCTTCACTTTGATGCTCCTAGTGAGTGCTCACTCTCTCTTCCTTTCATATTACTAAGTGGGACCCACTATGATCAATGACTGAGGATTTATCTCTCCTACTTATTGATCAACGACCCATGCTGGATTGACTTCGAAGTCTCTCCTTCGGGGTTATTCTCACGACACATGAGATTTCCTTCTGAAAAATCCACTTCGAATTGTTTGTTTCAGAGTCTTTCCTAATAAGTTCAGGGAATATCTCTGATTCCTTAAATCCGAAAAACCCACCGATAAATGGTCACAATCTCTTAGATATAGAGTTGTTGTTATCTGCTAACTAACACAGGGATTGAAGGAGTCATAACTATCCATTCTAAGGACTTATCCATTTTTTGAGTTCTGCAAGAATTTGATTACGACTTTCAAAAAATTGAGATGATTCTACGACCATTACAAACTATCAAACTTAAGGTTAAATCCTCACATGATTTATAGGCACTCCACACAAGGAAAATATAGAGTATTCAAATAGGTAACAATTCACCCTTAATCATTTTCATGATTTCCCAAGGTAATAATAAACATCATAACATGGCTCATCTTACCATACTCAAAATCATAATTTAAGTATATTAATTTTTATTAGATTCAAACATTCATACAAGTTATCATACAATTGTTCCATCCATGAACATTCATATAAATTCATGCACAGTTAGTTTCAGTACATGTGAACACTTATCTGATAAATAAATAATCTAATCCAACTAATTGAGAGAGGGTGCCTTTCTTCCCAACCTTAGGCATTGTTGTAGAGTCACTTCCTATAGCACTTCAACCTCGTACCAAACCATGATACTACCAAGGAAATTGACTCAGCAGGGTTCTGAGTTTGTGATGATCTAGGAAGGTTACTCTCCTTACCCTTTAGATACAACATAAGTTTCTACCTCCCACTGAGCTTCGGGTCTCTACAAGTTTACCAGGTGGTTTCTCAACTGGATTTTATTTTCACAAGGGAGTCCCTTCTCTGCTCAACAGTCCCTCAACAATCTTTCCTTACCGATGTCGGTTTTTTTCTAGTAAGAAACAATATGAAACCCACTATTTCTCTAGTTTGGGAATATGGGTCTTCTCTGTTCAGGGTGATAATCAACAACTCAGACAAGCTTCCTATTTTCTTCCAGAAAATTATTCTTTTCTTTCTCAATCAACACATCCACACTTCTGCACTCTGTTTCTTGTCTCTAAGCCTTTTCTTCTATTGCAAGGAGTCCTTTCTTCCTCTGAGTGCAATCTCTATTATGGTGCAATATTTATTACGTGGCTCTTCTTCTACTAGATTAGACACTTCAGGTGTGTGTGATTACCATTCTCTATCATCCTGCACACGTTGCATTTTCCCTTCCCTGATATTCTTTTCATCCCCTCGGATCTCTGCAACGTCCTGTAGACGTGACTTGCAGTATTCCCTTTGTAATATGAAGGGGTGGTTCCATGATACATTCCCTGTTAGTTATTCAATTGGTCATTCTCTCTCTACATGGGCCAACTATCACACCGGGAATGTGTTATATTCTTTGCATCCATTTTTGGGTGGCTTTCAGCACATGTTGTTCTATTATTTTCATGGGAGGTTTTTTATGTCCATTTTTGGGAGGTTTTCGACACATGGTTTTGGCCGATGGTTTTCTATTTCCAGTCAAGGAATTCAGGTTGTTGAATAATCCGGGTTATTGGATTAGGGTTTTGGATGCTACGGGATACTATATGTATATTGTATTGTAAACAATGTATGAGATGATGAATATAGAATATGTTATTTTTCCCTGTTTGGGTTTCCAAGGGAAAAATATCTGTGTAATGTGTGTATTTTCCATTATATATTTTTTATTCTTTTATTGAAAATTTGTTTGTAGTAAATAATTGTACAAGGTTAAAATATGAATTTGGTATCAGAGAAATTATTGGCTTCAGGGGGATGCCTTTGTGGTCAAGGGTTTGGATTAGGATTGTGATAATCCTTGCTACATTGGGAGATCTACAGTATTGATTCTTCAGGTGAAAAGAAATGGCGAGCAGTTTGAAAATAGAGATCAAGAAATTTAATGGGAAAAGTTTTGAGTTGTGGAATCTCAAGACAATATATATATTGGTAGACACATATTAGTGGATCACAGTGGATCCAGGTACTACACCTACATGAACGTCAGCAGATGACTGGAAAAATTTGGATCGGAAGGAGAAGAGTACAATCCGATTGTGTCTCTCAGATTCAATATCACTGAATGTGTCAAGGGAAGATACAACAAATTCATTATGGGATAACTTGGGGGATTTGTATCAGTCTAATTCCCTGGTAAATAAATTTTTCCTATGGAAGAAGTTGTATAACCTGAGGATCAGAGGTGGAGACTCAGTGACAGAGCATATGAACACCTTTAATACTATGGTAAGTTAGTTATTATCTGTTGATATTAAAATTTTAGATGAAGGTAATTGTATTAGTTTATTGTGCTCTTTACTAGACTTGTGGGATAGTCTAGTTGTGTCCATAGGTATTAATAAAACTACCTTGATTTTCGATAATGTGGTCTCATCCTTGTTTTCAGAGGAGATGAGATGAAATAAAATGGAAGGAAAGAGAACAAATTCATTATTTGCAAAAGGACGCTCCTAGGAAAGAAATAGCTCTAAGTCCTCAAGTGGGAGATTTAAGTCTAAGGGTAGATCTAAATGTCTCAAAATTTTTGTGAAGGTATGCTAGAGATGTGGAAAAGAAGGGAACTACAAGAAGCAATGTAGATCCAGAATCATTCAGATAGTGAAGGGATATGAAGATGCTCCTTCTATAAATGAAAAGACCTCCAAGGAAGAAGGAGGAGATGTGTACTTGGCTTCTTCAAGCACAAATATAGATCATGAGTCATGGATATTTGAATCAGGTGCATCCTTTCATATGAATCCCCAAATGGAGTGGTTCTGTAAATATGAAAGGTATGATGGAGGTATTTTTTTCCTATGTGATTGAGGTTTTTTGCGTTTGTTTTTGGGCGGTTTTTGACACATGGTTTTCACTGATGGTTTTCTATTTTCGGTTAAGGAATTAGGGATGTTGACTAATCTGGGTTATTGCATTAGGGTTTTGGATGATATAGGATCCTATATGTATATTGTGTTGTAAAAAATGTAAGAGATGATGAATATAGAATATGTTGATTTTCCCGGTTTGGGTTTCCAGGGGAAAAATCTATGTGTAATGTGTGTATTTTCCATTGTATATTTTATGTTCTTTTATTGAAAATTTGTTTGTAGTAAATAATTGTACAAGGTTAACATATACAATTACTACTCGACCACCTCTATGACCTTATCTTAATGGTCACATGGTCTCCTTCATCAATCCGGTGTGATGGTAGGTGAAGTCATTATGTTTGAAAGCATAGATTAGCTTGTTGTGAAAGCTTCCTATTTTCTTTACTGATGCATCTTAGATCCTCTTCACTCAACCATTCCATTAGTCCCTCTACCTCATAAATTTCCTCTGGTGTATCATGGCTAGTACTTAACAAGTTTGTTCCCTCTCAGTCAACATTTTGGTGTTTATTTTAAATCAAAACACAAATACATGCCTCATAAAGTTAACATACAAAATTTGTGCTTAATTACAATCTTGGGAGAAAATAGGGTGTTATAATTAGAGAATTGAATTCCTCAACCCTTAATTAGTGATCAGGTTTGGACCTTATAGAATGTTCTAGAAAATCCACTACATGGCTATCCCCACATGTTTAAGCAATGGGGACTGATGTGGCTTCAATATGGTAGGTCAACTTGCGAGAGGCATANATATACAATTACTACTCGACCACCTCTATGACCTTATCTTAATGGTCACATGGTCTCCTTCATCAATCCGGTGTGATGGTAGGTGAAGTCATTATGTTTGAAAGCATAGATTAGCTTGTTGTGAAAGCTTCCTATTTTCTTTACTGATGCATCTTAGATCCTCTTCACTCAACCATTCCATTAGTCCCTCTACCTCATAAATTTCCTCTGGTGTATCATGGCTAGTACTTAACAAGTTTGTTCCCTCTCAGTCAACATTTTGGTGTTTATTTTAAATCAAAACACAAATACATGCCTCATAAAGTTAACATACAAAATTTGTGCTTAATTACAATCTTGGGAGAAAATAGGGTGTTATAATTAGAGAATTGAATTCCTCAACCCTTAATTAGTGATCAGGTTTGGACCTTATAGAATGTTCTAGAAAATCCACTACATGGCTATCCCCACATGTTTAAGCAATGGGGACTGATGTGGCTTCAATATGGTAGGTCAACTTGCGAGAGGCATACATTTCATTTACAAACTTTGATTGAGGTGATTCTTGCACCATTGGAAAGGACTTGTTCTGTATAATATAAATGCTTGCTCAATAGTAAGGTTTGAACCATAAAAAAGTGTCATTTGATGCCTAAATGGATCTAGAATATTTCAGATGATTTTTTGGACCCAATTTTCAAAAATTGAGACCAGTTGCTAAAATGGCTCTGCAAGTTGATTCCTCCATTTTTTTCACACATAAAACATCGATATAGATGAAAATTAATATAATGATCCAATTTGGATCATATGTCCACATTTAGGGAGGCTTTTGGTCCCAAAAATATTTACTTAATGAGGTGAGGAAATATTTCCTCTACCTTCTCTTTGGAGTACCACTTTGCTTTCCCTGGATGTTGTCATTTCAACCCAATTTACCAAAGGTCATGTTGGCCCCGTCTTGTAGTTCTGGAATTCTTTTTTAAAAATGTGTCCTCTACCAACTCTATATGGGAATATAGTTATAAGTCCTCTATGTAAAGTAGGACAAGCTCCCCCTCTTAATCCAATATGGAATATTCATAGAGTTTGAGGTTCTCCACATTCACTACCAAGTAAATGTGCATGTATGGGGGTAGATTGAGTCTATAGGAATTATCTACCACCTTCTCCAATATCTCGAAAGGTCCGTACCACATATCCTTTATATTTTTACCAAAACCTTGTAGTATTTATTTGTTCAGTTGTATCCAAACTCTATCTCCCATTTTGAATGACTTCTTGGTTCTGTGTTGATCATGTATGGCCTTGTATTTTTCTTGTGACTTCTTCAACATCTCTTGTACTTTCCATTGGATTTTCCTAATCTTCTCAACAATTTTTTCTGCTCTCATTGCATATCCTATGAGGTCCTCCCTCACTCCTCCTTCATGTTGGCCCTTGACCAAGTTTTGAGGATCATTGGTGATGTTTGAACTACTTTTGGGACTTCGACAGGCTGTCGAAGATGGAGCGCAAGTCGAAGCAGAGATCGCAAGATATCGACCCCTTTTTAGGGATTTTTGGGTTTTGGGCTTATGTAATGGGAATGGGGATGTCGGCCCATGGGTTTACCCATGTTTAGGCCCAATTTGTAATGTATAAATAGAAATCTAGGTGATGTAGGAAGTAGTTCAATCTATGTGATCAAAGGAGGGACAAGTATGTGATGTTAATTGCAAGTGGTAATTGTAATTTATTTGTGCATACTGTGTGAGACTTGCAGAGCTAAGTGCAAGTGATTGTAAGAGACTATGGGAGGCTTTGTGTTGTAACTCAGGGAAGGAGGATCTAGCGAAGTGCGCAGATCTCCTGTCCTCTCCGGAGTAATATCTTAAGGCTCTATGCATGTAGTTGATTGAACGAAGATAATAAAAGAGAAGACGAGTTGGTGGAAGTAGCCCCAGGCAGGGGGTGAACCACGTATATCCTGTGTTGTGGTTGCTATGTGCTTTATGATTGTTCTATTGTCTATGTGATTGAATGCTTAGTGCACTGATGTATTCTTAGAAGGATTTAATATGGTAGATTAGTGTCGAATAACATGAATAAATAATAGATATGATCTATGTTTGTATGCTTAGTACTTGAATCTATTGGATCTGTTTAAATAATGCGTTGATATGTTGTTAGGGTTTAGTTGTGCTGTAAACTAAGGCTGAATATTAACGGACTGTAAATGCTAAGTGCTATGTTAAGGTGTTATAATCACAAATCTGTGTCCAAGCTAAGGTTGCATACATTAAAGTCCTGCAACCACCCCTGCTGCTACCTCACGTGAGACTTCATCTGCTTCGCAGGTGTTGCCAAAAGGGTCGGTAGTTAGGGTTTTGTTGCTGCGTTGTTGTAGTGTTGAACCCTGGGTGTGCCCCTATGCCAACAAATGGTTCCATTGTCGGGAACTGAAAATGTGATTGCTGGGAACTGAAAGAAAGAAAGAAATCTCTGTGCGTAGATCTGTTTCCTTAGTGCGCAGTATTCTACTTGACCTATAAAGATCTGTGCTAAGAAGAGTATTAAGATCTGAAGAAAAGAGGTAAGATATGGAAGCTTTGTGCTCTACTAAAAGTAAGAATAGTGAAAAGTTTTAGATCTGGAAGCTTTGTGCTCTGCTGAAAGTAAGATTAGTGGAATTTTTTGTTTCAAGAGTATGGATCTAGGTATGTTTGATAAATGTTATCCTAGTCTGAAAACTAGGGCACAACTAGAAGAGAGAAGGTTTGATATGAGTAGATCTGATAAAAATAATGAAAGATATGTTATTCCTATGCATAGAAAGAATGTTTGGACTAACAAATGGATGTAGGATCCTAGAAATAATTTTTTGCAGGTTAGCTACTATGATCCTAGTGCATAGTACAGGAAAGGATGGGGATCATTCAAGAGAAAAAGAGGATTAACCCTTTGTTACAGTTGCAAAATACCGTGACATCTTGCTAAGGAATGCCCTGGAAGAAGACCTAGTTGTCTTTGTTGTAAAGTTATGGAACATGAAGTTTTAGATTGCCCTATAATGATTTCTAAGCTTGATAGAATGAATATGAGACAAGAAAACTTTTGAGGATGGTCACAAAACTGAGACCATGGCAGAACCCCAAACATAATTAGAGACTGTACTACTGCAAATGAAAGAAACCCTAAATGATCACAGAGATATCAACTTATCAGAGATCTTCAAAAAAAAAGAATGCATAGAAGCAAGAATAGGAGACTTCAACATAGACTGTGTTTTGGATGAGGAAACACAGGTAAATATCACTACAAAAAGAAATTGGGAAGCTTTAGGAAAGTTTGATATGTTTCCTTCATTAGGAGGAATAAGATTATTCAGGGGAAAGATGATAACCCTATGTGGAAGACTCACCCAGGTATCTATGAGTGCTCATGGAGCTTTGACAGAGGAAGATTTTAAGGTTGTTAGATTCATTGAGAACAATTCTCGATTTACTATGTTATTAGGAAAAACCTGGATTGAGAAAGATCAGACCAGAAGAAAAAAAGAGGAGGCCCTAGAACAGAAAAAGAAGGAATTAAAAGATTTCATGACTAGGAGGATAACACACTTGATTGTAGAACAAGAGAACATATCGAAGCTACTTAGAACCAAAAAATTGGATCACGAAGTTGAAAGAACACAAGAATATTCACAGACGAGTAGAGAACCTACCCCAGATAGAGAAGCAATATTACTCTCTAATCCTATGAAATAATCTCAACAATGTGAAGCTGCTATGCCTAAAGAAGACAAGAATTAGAATGGAAAGAGGAATATTGAGATGAATATCATCGAGAAGAAGGATAGAAAACTTAGTAATAAGAGAGGAACAATCGAAAAGTTATAGAAGGGCCCAGAGGGAACTTTGCGGAAGGAAGATTTGCAAAATTGGAACTTTGTCGGGATATCAGAACCACGCCCCATGGCACTTTTCCATGGCGATGAGATATGACCGCTGGAAGCATTATAACCATTGGACAGAGGTTCCAGAATGGTTCGAACAACAGTTATGAGAAGAAATCTCACCATCAGACCGTTGGGACCGCGCCACAACGGATATAACTGCATTGATGGAAAACTTCTTATCCGTTGGAGAGATTCGTTACATCGTGTTTACTTAGTCCATCAAATTTTTCACCGAGAACACTTTTGAGAATTGTATCAGAGACAAAAAGAGAACCCATTGCTACCACACTATGCTTAGTAAGATCGACACCGGTTCTATTTCTTTGAGCATTCATCCATCCACTCGAGTTTTTCGATTGAGAGCGTGCATGTCGGATGAGATCAGCGCTGTGGAGAAGTCAGTCGAGGAAGTTTTAATTGATCTGATGGCCAAGAGAGCGATGTCCATAGGAGTTCAAACTTCATCAACGCGAGGAGTTCAATCCTCTTCATTGGCTGCTCGCGGATCTGGACCATCCCGACCGACAGCAGAGAAGAGAACCAAGAACAAAGATGATCAAGCAAAAACGAAGTTAATCTCGACCATATTAACCAACTACATTCCACCTCAGGCCGACGCTGTGAGTCGTGACAGTGTCCCGAGGGACTTTGATTACACCATGGTTACTACATACCTCCCAAAGGGGATACGTGCAGTCAGAACGCAACAAGATAATATCGCAACGTTGAAGTTCAGCGACTTCAACCTAGGTGACTGCAAGAATTACAACATGCTTGCTCCTTACAAGTATATGACTAGGACGAAGGGGAAGAACTCGAAAATAATCCCCCAGCCATGGACTATGAACCTCGCGTAGTCCACCCTCTTGAATGTGATGAAAATCCCACACTTTGGAAGGCACCAGGAGGTTAACGTGTGTGTTAAGATCCTGCTCTCATGTTACCATGGAACATATCTATGGCTAGATAGATGCATCACAGTCAATCCGATGCTGATCCATAGGATCACCGGATTGATCATGCAAGGACCTGACCCACGAGACTTCTACCCAGGGAAGGCTTCTGATCGCGCCTTGGAATAGAGAAATAAGGACACTTACGACAATGTAGAAAAGGGAACACGAGGCTACAAGGTAGATTCCATCTAGAATGGCGCAATGTGCCTGGCCTACCAACTGATCGCAGGGAAGCTAGTGAGGAAGAACTGACCTACAAAAGTCACAAGATTCGTTGTTGACCTAGATGAGAAATGTGTAGAAGGACTCCATATGAACTGGGCGAAATACTTGGTCAACTAGCTAGAATTAGAATGTCACGAAGCTCAGGATCAGGGATATGAGTTCCACTTTAGTTGGCTCTTGATCCTCATCGCATTTACCTCTTGGGAAATGTCGGAAGGTATGACCTTTCTAGACATCGAACCGTTTGAGCCACTCGCTGCGAAGTTCACCATGCTTTGGTACTCGAGCGATATGGGAAAACATTAGCAGTCGAATGCGGTATTTCATACCTATTATCTCCAACTAAAGAGGGATATTGAAGTTGTCCCTCACATGATACCGAACACCCTACATCAGTTCTGACCCCTCATGAAGTTCCATTCATATCAACACTTCATTCATATCATTGTGCGCACAAATGAGCACAAAGAAGAGCTTCAATCATACTACAAGGTCACAGAGAATGACCTTGAGGAGATCACCATGGACTGGTATACAGAACTGCTCATCCCCGCCGAACCCGCAGAAATGTCAAACCCCAAACTAATCGGTAGCCCTGAGACCACTCATGAAGCAAAGCATCTTCCTAGACCCAACATAAGGAAGAAGACTGAAGAGGTCCAAAACTTGATCAGCGCATCAGAAGGAACTGCTTCAGTATCACCCGGAAGAGGGGGTGATGATGAAGTAAAAGAGAAAAATGGCAAAGAGGACCAGCATAAGAAAGGAAAAGTAACACTGCCTAGTGACCCTGCTGATGACGTTGATCCCTTGAATAAATGGAAGGTTTCTCCCACGAAAACCACTTCTCAAAAGAAATCTAGAGACACCTTGACTAAGATGTAGAGTGTGATCACTGTAAATGACTTCGACTTTATCATCACCACTATAGTAGATGCCTCGCAGGACATATGGTAGAAACATGAAGCCAAGCAGGAGGAGATGTATGATATAATAGAGGTTGAACTCAGAGGGGTACAACAGGCCATTCAATCCAGCGGTGCAGTATCCACTGCTTCCCCACCATTAGAAGCACCTGAGTTGGGATATGAGCCTGCCCAACTCCGCAGACTAGCTGATGTGACTGAAGCTTGCCTTCGTCGCACATAGGAAGAAACCAAAAATGCCATAGAGGCCCTAAAGCAAGTACAAAAAGTAGTCATAGAGAAATGTTGATTTGTGCAACAAGAGAAGGCTGCCCTCCAAACTAAGTTTGAAGAAGAGAAAGCACAGATCCAACAAGAGAAAGAGGAGTTGCTCATAGAGTAGGTGGGAGTAAAAGAAGGGGTCAGCGGAGCACTTCGCTCTGTGACAGGCTTAGAGAAAAAGGAGGAAGACCTAGTGGAATGTCAAGTAGAGAAACTTGCGAAAGATATCCAACAGCTTCAATAGAGAATCGTAGACCTCGAGCTACGAACAGTGCCAAGTACCCCGCAAGATGTGCAAGATCATAGAGAAGACACTGCCCGGAGCACAATCGAGAGGATCATACCATTCACTCTGGAATGAAAACAACTAAGTGCTCGGAATGCACATAACTATGAGTGAATCACTAAAGATATTGAGCTGAAGGTACTGGAGTCAGAGCTCCAGGAGGCAAAGAAGAAAGAAACAACAATACAGGTGCAGTTGAAGCTCCTGTCAATAGTTGAAAGGATCAAGTGATCCCAAGAACAATGCACTTCTCAAGAGCAGGTCCACACCATTCAGAGAAAAGTCATGGAAGTGACTCAAAGGCTCCATCCAGTCCAAGATGAAGCTTTCCAACTGTTTGAGGAGATTGAAGGCCGAGGCGTAGAGTTGGAACAAGTAGTTGCTGCATTCGAGCAATGTTTAGAGGGACTTGTCAATGAAGAAGTCATCCAAGAGTTCTCTGAGAAGGAGGTCGTGGCGTAGCAACAGGTTGAAGCAGCTTGAGCCAAGATTAAGGCTTTTGAAGCAAAACTACCCAAAACAGAGTGACTCAGGATGAGTCACAGGTGATTGTTGGGGGCCTGTTGGCCCTTGACCAAGTGTTGAAGATCCTTGGTCATGTTTGACCTACTTTTGGGACTTTGATAGACTGTTGAAGATGGAGCGCAAGTTGAAGAAGAGATCGATGGATTTCATACCCTTTTTAGGTATTTTTGGGTTTTGGGTTTATGTAACGGGAATGGGGATGTTGTCCCATGGGTTTACCCATGTTTAGCCCCAATTTATAATGTATAAATAGAAATCTAGGCGATGTAGGAAGTAGTTCGATCTATGTGATCGAAGGAGGGACAAGTATGTAATGCTAAGTGCAAGTGGTAATTGTAATTTCTTTGTGCATACCGTGTGAGACTTGCAGAGCTAAGTGGAAGTGATTGTAAGAGACCGTGGGAGGCTTTGTGTTGTAACTTAGGAAAGGAGAATCTAGTGAAGTGTGCATATCTCCTTTCCTCTGTGGAGTAAGATCTTAAGGCTCTGTGCATGTAGCTGATTGACCGAAGATAATAATAGAGAAGATGAGTTGGTGGACGTAGCCCCAGGTAGGGGTTGAACTACGTATATCCTGCATTGTGGTTGCTATGTGCTTTATGATTGTTCTCTTGTCTATGTGATTGAATTCTTAGTGCACTGATGTATTCTTAGAAGGATCTAATATGGTATCTTAGTGCTGAATAATGTGAATAAATGCTAGATATGATCTATGTTTGTATGCTTAGTACTTGAATCTATTGGATCTATATAAATACTACGTTGATCTGTTGTTAGGGTTTAAAAACGCTGTAAACTAAGGCTAAATATTAATGAACTGTAACTACTAAGTGTTATGTTAAGGTGTTACAAACACAGATATGTGTCCCAACTAAGGTTGCAGACACTGGATTCCTGCAACAACCCCTGCCTCTACCTCGGGTGAGACTTCATCTACTTCACAGGTGTTCCAAAAGGGTCAGTAGTTAGGTTTTTGTTGGTGCGTTGTTGTAGTGTTGAAACCTGGATACCGACATCTTATCCTTCCCCCCTTTCCACTTCTTTTTCCCCTCCTTGGAATATTCTTTTTGCTCTTTATTCTTGGAACCACTTGGTTTCCCTTTCTTGTGGCCTATTTTTTCCAAATAATGTGCCTATACACATGCCTCGTCCACTATCCTTGGCTTGAAAATCATCACTTTCTTTTGTAGATGAATATGTAGACCCCTCAGATACTTGAGGAGTACATATGGGTTCTTGGGATATATACCCAACATGATTCCCATCTTTCCAAAATTAGTTGTGTATTTATGTACACTATGCCCCTACCTTTTCCTAAAGTAATTCCATCAAATCCATTGGTCCTCTACATACCCAATAGGATACAACTAGGACTTAATGAAGGTTTTTAAATCCTCCCACTTAATTACTTGCAAAACACCCTCTAGCCTAAGTGTTTTTGTATGGATTTCCCATCAGGTGAAAGCATGGACCTCTAAGTTACTTCACTATAGCAAATGATATCTTTTGTTCTTCATATATATGGTCAACGTTGAAATAAAATTCTAGTTGGTGCAACCAATGATTCAGTTTTAATGCATCAATCTCACCTTGGTATGATTTATGTCCACTTTCACTTCCATCTTGAATAAAGACCGTGGAGGGTTTATGGCACTGGAGCTCAACTACTCTTTCTTGGGTTCTTTCCACGACTCCTTTATGGGTATTTATCATCTCTTGATTTCCTCTCTGATCCGATCTCATAATTATATCCTCCAACCTTTCTGATCAGTTCAAAATTGCTTGCTAGATTTTCCATGAGGGACACATTGCACGATATGTCAACAACTTGCTATTCCAACCTCGTAAATCTCTCCTCTGTTGGATTTAGAAATTTGTTATGAACAAACTCGTCGGCCATGGATAAGGTTTTGTGACTTTCTTCTTAAACCAATTCCTAGATCCCTGCAAATTTCCACAAATACCCCAAGAAAAATTTCTCTCATACTAATATGATCTATAAAATGTTGTGGAAATTCCACTGGAAAGTTTGTCAAAACAAATCTAATTAAATTACTGAAATTTTTACTGTGAAGGTTAGTTTCCTTTAGATCCTGGATTCTTTAATTATTGGTTCTTTCTGATTAAATGTATGAAATAGATGAAATGTGAAAAATAGATAACATAAATATATAATCACACACCATCCACAAATAAACAAAATATATAACCTGGGAAACCCAATACATGAGAAAACCCAGCTAGAAGGTCAGGTCACTTTGCTCTATTTTCTTCAAATGCAAGTACAAAGAAAGAGGCGCTCTCTTTGAAGTTACCTTTGACACTGTGGATTGTATGGCTACTACAAAATCTCTCCTCCTCTGTTATGCTAAAAAATTTACCACTCTCAGCTATGGAACAAGTTACAATACAAAATATTGGAGCCCCTTCTCCTAGCGTTCCGGTATTTAACATAGTTCGATAGTCATATAATGTCAGGGTATTCACTTCCTCAACCCTCAATTAGTGATAAAGTTTGGACCTTCTAGAATGTTATAGAAAATACACTATGTGTCTAGCCCCATACTTTTATGTAATGGGGGCTAGCGTGGCATCCACTCACACCATGGTGATCAATAGGGTAGGTCAAATTTCCAGAGGAAAAAATTCCATATACAAATTCAGATTGAGGCAATTCTTGCACCATTGGAAAGGTATCGGTCTGTATAATATTGTTTCTTGTTCCATAGTAAGGTTTGGACCATTAAAAAAGTTTCTTTTGATGCCTCAAAATGGATCCATAATATTTTTTTTGGTTTTTTGGACCCAAATTTCCAAATTCTGACCAACCACTAAAATGTTACTGCAAGTTGATTCCTCCAATTTTTTCACCCACAAAGCATTGAGATATATGAAAAATAATATAATGATACAATATGGATGATTCAAACATGTTAAGTAAATAATTCATATATATTCTCCAAGAAAAATAGAAAGTAAATAATGGCATTCAGAAACAGTACACAAATATTTTTTCGTTGGAAACCCAATTGGGAAAACCAACATTCTCTAAGATTCTCCACTCCTTCTCATTATATTTTCATCCATGTATAGTAAAATATATATAAATATTTTATTCAACCTCCGATACCCCAATTCTAAAACTAGAATTATATTACAATGTACGAAAACCATTTATCAGTAAAGAAAACCATTAGCGAAAAAACCATTGACCAAGAAACCATTGACCAAACAACCATTGGTTGAAAAACATCAACCAAAAAAACATTATCCGAATACCATGGGCTAAAAAACATTGACCCAAAATCCACGTCGACTCTACGAAGAATAAAACACATATCCAGCATTATCCCACTTGTTGTTTTCTTTTTATATATGGGGGCACATTACTTTGTTAAGTTAGCAATCTAGGGCACAAATTCCCATTGCCTCTCTACACCAATACAAATTCTTAGTTCTCAAAAACTTTGTCAATGAATTTGCAACATTTTGCAAGGTATCAACCTTCCCCAACAATACCTTATTGATTTTTACCATGTCTCTCACAAAGTGGTACTGCACATTAATATGTTTTTTTTTGGAGTGGTAATAAAGGGTTATTTGCGAGGAATATTGAACTTTGACTGTCACAATATAACCTCACATGTTGTTTTTCAAAACCAATCTCTGAAAACAATCTATGGAACCATACAACCTATTTAATTACACGAGTGTCTGCAATGTACTTAACATTTGTAGTTGATAATGCCACTACAACTTGTTTCTTACTCATCTAGTCGATATCTCTTCTAAACAGTGTAAACACATGACCACTTGTATATATTCTATGATCCATATCTCCAACCTATTCAAGATCAACAAATACATGTACATGTAACACTCTATATTGTCTAGGTATTCCTTGATAGAATATTGCATAATTTGTGGTGCAACACAAATACTTGAAAACCCTTTTTACTATTGTCGAATGCTCATTTCCTAGTTTTCATATATACTTGCTCAAAAATTCCATTGCAAGGGAAATGTATGATCTAATACATACCATGGAATACAATAACATTTTTTTGAGGGGTCCTAAATTCCTTTAAATCAACAGTAGGAACCAAACCCACCATCGAGGCCCAATTAGACTCTGCAACTTTTAATAGTGGAATGGTTCTCCAAATCTTGTGATCCGACCAAAATAATCGATGGGATTTACGTTTTCTTGTGAAGGTTTCCTCCTTTGGGTCATATGTTCTCCTTTTGTATTTTCTCTTAGGCGAGACTGATATAAGATAAAGCCGATGTAAACCAGCTAAGTGACAAAATGGGAACAAACTTAACTACTGGAGAAGAGGTTGAGCTTGGGATAACCCTTTCACTCTAGCATGCAAAAAATGATCGTATACCACAGGCCTAGTACTAATACGTTAACTGTATTCCAATTATTGAACTGAGATACAATTTATCAGAAGAAAACATGCATGTGATAAACGATGGCAAGTAAAATAATTCACTCAACTCTAATCATCAATCACATAGTAACACAATGATTTATCTTCATCATTAAAGAAAAGAACTGTAAAACATTGCATCAGATAACTTATCAATAGATTTAGTAGCTCTTACTCGTTACAACATCCATTCATGAGACAGAATAAGAAATAATTCTTCTCCACATCCAATCATACATGCATTTGATGAAAAAACACAAACTTGTCTGTGGTCCCAAAAGGACTTCTTAATTAAAGGAAGCTCTGAAATAATTCTTAACAAAACCAAAAATGAGGATCTTTGCAACAACCATCGACCTCTAAATAACCGATCGATGCTCTTATTTATAACATAAATTAACTAAAAATAACTATTAAAGTGCAAATAAGTGAAACAAAACTCGCCATATGGCGCTCTATTCTATCGGTTTTTCTAAGATTTGTAACACACCCACTATCGTAATTTTAAAAAAAATTGGGTTAATCTCTCAAAAATGAGAAATCTCCAGAAACCTGCATTAGCGAAATGCCAATCCCTGGTTCAATATCGGGATTCGGAGTTTCGGAGGTTGCGGTGTCGAGGGTCCCTGTCCTCTCGAATCCCCGATCACCGATGGAACAAAATTTCGACGCGCCCCTTTCACCCAGCCCCCTCTAGCGTACTGCTGGTACATGTGACCTGCGTTCATATGACCACAGTCACCTGCTCCTGTCGGGGCTTCTTCTATCGGGGTTTTGACACCCACGATGTTTTGGAAACTGCAATCACTGATCTCCGATTCACTCCTTGGTTTCCCCAGCCCCACTTGGATAAGCCTTTGTTCCACACGACCGGTTCCTATATGACCATACGACAACTTCTCATCGGGGTTTCGGAATTTGCGGTGCCGAGGTGCACATGTACCCAGAACTCCCGATCCTCCGATCCTCGATGTGCTCCTAGCATATTGGCTTTCCGAGCTAAGTCCTGGTCAATACGACCACCACCTTTACAAGACCACAGTCTTAAATCCTGTCGGGGTTTGGCACCTTTCAATGTCATGACGCACAAGGTCCCTGGACTCTCGACGTGCCTTTACACTGGCTAGCCCCCCCTTGGCTATACAATGGTCCATGTGACCACTTACCATATGACTACAGCCATATAACCTTCCATCGGGTTTTCGGCATTTGCGATGACACAAAACACATATACCCGGGGCTCGTGATATCCCGATTCCCGATTCTCTCCGGATGCTCGACACACGTATTCCTTACAGCTTCGTCCTTCTCTGTTACTGTGCTGACAGCTGGCCCCCATTCATAGGGGTTTTGCGGATCACGAATTCAAAGTGCCTATACATCCTGTTCCCCGGGATTCCCGATTTCCCGATGGACCACAAACTCCGACGGAATTGACTCCTAGTCGGGTCTTCCTTCGACGGTGTAGATCTCTACCACGTGTCCACTGAACGAACGGTCCCGATCTTGTCGGTAAATCATGGATCACGATTTCGTGTGGCAAGGGTTCTATGTATTCGAAAACTCTGATATGCCGAACCCCGACTATTTTAGATCCACAGACACGCGTCCCTCAAATGATGGACGGTCCTGATTACCCTTCGCTGTTTCGGTTTTTTCAATACCAGCGTGCCTACGTCTTCGGAAATTCCCAATTTTCCGATGGAACCAAACGCCGATGGTTCTCGATGGTTGCCACCTATCCCACAGATGGACGATTCAACTTGTATCGGAAAATCGCGTATCGTGGTTCCCTTGTGCTCGAGTTGCACGACTCCGGAAATCCCGATATCCCGAACTCCGACTCTCCGAGATCTCTAGCCACGCGTCCATGTCGATGGATGGTCCAGATCCGATCGGGAAATCGCGTTTCACGATTTCAACATGCACGAGTCTCTTGTCTCCGGGAACCCTGATTCCCCTATCTCCGACTCTTCGGGATCCTCTGCCACGTGTCTCTGCTGTTTGGACGACTCCGATCCTATCAGGAAATCGTGGATCGCGATTTCCTATTGCAACGGTTCTACACTCCTAAATTCCCCGATGGGTGAAATCCTGATGCCTCCCAGAACGCCAACACGGGTCCTGCCGAGATCAATGGCTAGGATACGTTCTCTGCATACTAGAGTTTAACTCCGGCGCAACTTCTCGGGATCTGACGGTTGACAGGATTTTGTCAATCTTCTTTGTAAGATCCTGACCGTCGATTTATTCCTACTTGAGGACCTTCTCGAGAATGGCTAAGTATCCCTTCTGCAAGAGGAAATCTCTACTAGAGATCTATTCCAGGGCTTTCCGTGAGACGGATAGGGGAAATAGCTTCCCTAGGATGGGCTGGGAGCCTAACTTAGCTCAATCTAAGCATAACTAGATTTATTTATCAACGTAATTTGTGTATGGTTTCCTCTGTGATAAGTATATATCAACGTATTCGTGTCAAACGCTACGTGGACACTCTCATGCTGAAATCATTTACAATTTCACAGTTTTATGAGCTAATATCTACTCCTTATTATCAATTTATTCACAGAAATTCTTACACAGGAGACATTTACATTTCCACAAATCTATGAACATATGTGACAGCATATAAATTTCAAGATGCAATATGAGCAAAACACTTATCAGAAATAACTTCAGCAATGGAAGAAACTGCTGAG